>BRYF01000026.1:4717500-4720000 GCA_030159135.1 Actinidia polygama | reverse complement strand
TCAAGTTTGAGCCAACAAGAAATAAGCGGTCTGAGTTTAGCTCATCGCGCTCATAGCAAATTAATTTCTCGACAACTTTCTTGGAAGGGATACGGCCGACCTCTTTGAGTACTTTTTTCTCCTCCTTCACCATCTGCACCTCTTTCACTACTGCCTTAGTGCTTATTGTGGCCAAGTAACACTGCTTGGCTGCAACCTGATCTTCGTACAGTGTTTCCTCGCCCTTGAGGATGGCAAATTTGTTTACTTGGTACAGTGTGGAGGCAACCATGTTCATCATGTGGACCTAATCTCAGCCAACAATAGCAGTATAGAGAGGGAGAATGTCTACCATAATGAACTCAGTTTCCAGCTCTTGGGAGCCAGCTCTGTTTTTATGGGCCTGAGCATTGAACCTAAGTAAAGGAGCTCGTGCAAGCTTTAAATCGGCCTACGTCAGTTTCAGTTATATTAAAAAGTCATAGTAGATCACCTCAACTGAGCTATCGGAATCCACCAAAATCCGTTTGTCATTGTAATTGTGAATCCACAACTAGATGATCAAGGGATTGTTGTGCGGATGTTTGACCTACTCCAAATCTGCCCCGAGAAAGGTAATGTTTCTAGGTTCAGGTGAGCTCTTCCTAGGTTTCTTTGTTGTTGGTTGGACCAAGAAAACATCATGCATTTGCTTGACTATACAAATCTCTTTCGTATCCTATTCTCGAGCTTGGGATTGTAGGGACCCCTAATCATGTGAATAGTGTCAACGGAGAGATCGTCCTCCATGTAATCATCTACTTCTTATTTTTCTTGATCAAATCTCGATTTAGGTCTGACTTTACTTTATTCTAACTTTGTCTTCTCTTGATCAACATACTCTTACAAGTGCCCGACTTGCATGAGATGATCTAGGAAGAATTTTAAAGCCCTATAATTCTCAATTACGTGCCCTTCTCTTCGTGATAGGCACACTTCCATCTTTGGTTTCTCTTCTTTGAATCCTCTTGGGAGTGATTACTTATAATACGAATTGTCTCAGATTCGGGGCAGGAGTTTGTACATCAGCTCATTGAAAACTACATGAACTCCTTGCCTTATCCTCCTCTCGCGTTCATTTGTTCCTTACAGCACCTGGACGAGCTCTCCCACGGGAAGTCGTTGTTCTAAGGCATTCAGTTTGTTCGACATCCTCCTCCAACCGAGCATCCTTTTCCACGCAGGCCATCAAGTTAGGCAGCTTGGTTAGTGGATCTGCCGTTAGGTCATCCCATAACTTCTCCCCCGAGCGTGAGCCTATGCTTGTAGCTAACACTACAAGCTCCTATCAATCTCATTGTATAACTCCCAATATCTCCTGTTGTAGTTCATAAGCATCTCGTTCGTCCCTTTGCGGATTTAGAGGGAGAACCTACACCCTTAGGTGCCTTCGTGTTGATGATGAACTAAGCTATAAAAGACTCAAACAATTGAACAAAGCTCTCTACAAAGCCGGGGATAATCTTCTCAAACCACTTGAGCCTGAGGTTGCCCAAGCTAAAGGGAAATACTCTACACATCAACGCATCTTAGTTACTCCACAACCTCATCATTTGTCTATAATGGCTTACATGCAACCTCAGGTCTGATTTCCCATCATACATAGTAAACTTTGGTGGATTAAACTTCTCCGAAGGTTCCACTCCCTCAATCTCGAGCGTGAAAAGGGTTTGGTACCTCTGGAGTAATTGCTCTGTATGTATCGATCTCGGGATCTTGGCCACCGATCTTACTAAGGGGATTGATTTCATCGTTGTAGTTGCCGCCAGCTTGATCTGCAAGTCTTCTTCTTCCTTACATCGCTTGTCATTCAGTGCATCGCGAAGATCCATGCCAAAAACAAATGAATTAGATGGATCCTTTTGTTTGCCTTAAGCCACAATTCCACTATCACTATGATTTTTTTCCTCATCATAATGCAATATAACCCCTTTTTTTTTCAAGCCACCCCAAGGTAAGACGATTCGCCTACCCTATTGGCAAACAATTTTAAGTTATTGACAACTAAATCTCCCTCATATCTTCCATTTCTACCACCATGCATCTCATGGCTTCATCTCGATAATCTTCGCCGCTGGTGGGGTATAGTTGCCCTAGCCTCTGTCTAGAAAGGCCAATGGTGGCCCTTTGAGCATCGTCTAGGAGCCTCATTCCCTTCTCCATCAGCACTCTCACCACGAGAGGGAATTCACCCACGGCTTCCCTATTGCCTCTACCACCGTTGTTGCTTTTTGACACCATCGGGACCAACATTGCCGTGTCTAAAGTCAATTTCAAATAAACATCGCCAATTATGGAGTGAAAAAAATGAATGCAGATAAAGCGATGGCATGAAGAGGTTCCTAATGGTGTTGGGTTTTGCATGGTCAATCTTGAAAGACAACGATTATGAGAAGGACATTCTAGAGTTATTCCGGGGTCAGCTTTCTGATGGTCAAGTTAGTAACCGGAGAAAATAAGAGAACAAGAGAGATAATTTCTT
>BRYF01000026.1:4682500-4685000 GCA_030159135.1 Actinidia polygama | reverse complement strand
AGCATTGTAGCGACCTTTTGGGTATGTTGCACTGTGAGGAATCCACCTAAAGAAGGCGGAGGAATTGGTTGATAACCTTTTGTTGCACACTTGCATTGTGAGGTAGCTAGTGACCTTGGGGTATGTTGCTCGGCATTTTTGGCATTTATTGGGTGATGCCGGCTATGGTTTTGCAATTTCTTGATTGTTGGGGGGCAGGGGTGCCATTCGAGGAGGGTTAAGCAAGCGTGGTTAGTGGCTCCCCTTTGCTTGATGTGGAGCATTTGGAGGGAGAGAAATAGTAGGACTTTTGAGGATGTACGAATTTCTTTTCACAAACTTATGTTGTCTTTTGGATTAAGGTGGGTTTTGTGACAGGTTTTTTCTTTTGGTACACTTTTTAGGTGAGCTTCGTTTTGGAGAATTTCATAGCTTTTGCTTTTTAGTACCTTGTACTTGGGTGACCCTCTGATGTAGGATAAGAAGAAGAAGAAAATCTAGGAATCACTCCTAGAAACCTTAGGCATCACACCTAATGTCTAGTGTGTAATTGTATCACACAATCTCAAAAGAACTTTAGACTCCTAAAACCTTATCCAATATCAAAAATAACTTGTAAATGAAACCCAAATAAATAACTTGACCCGTGGATCAGCAATAAGACTTGTTCTAGCAATTACCATAAATTACCAAACTACTCCTAACCTTAAAAACTAAATAAAAAACATAGAAAATAGCCAAAATGATAGTTATCCTAAAGAATCATAATATAAGACTCTGCTACACCTAAAATTTTTAAGAGTAGTGCTATGGGTACCCCAATGTTGCACCCCAAATGCACACCTGGGTGAGGTGGAGCATTTGGATTGGATGGGTGTGGGGTCCACCCAGTCATGTCAGCCAATCCAAATGCTCCACCTCACACAGGTGTGCATTTGGGGTGCAACATTGGGGTACCCATATCATTTTCCAATTTTTAATCATAGATTGTTCCAATTGATCTCAGGTCCGTTCTGTTTGAACTTTGAACCCAAGAAATTTCCACACTTTATTGCCTCTTTAATTTTACCTTTTCTCGGTCTTCTTGTGGACTGCATCACCTCCTTGGCGTACTCTTCTTTTATGGACTCTTACATACCAATATACTAGCATAAAACCTGTGCTACACACATTTGAAAAAAAAAAAATCAAATTATGAAATAAAAAATTATAATGACATGCTTGTATTTTCAAAATAAGAAAGCAAAGTACTTCAAACTGCAAGGTAGTTTAGTGGTTACATGGCTGGTCTTGTCGTTTAGGGATTCGACACCCCTTGCTAGCATCTAGGTTAAGTCGATACTTGTGATTTGTGACTGATTACAAGTATCCAAGGTTTAATATGCAAAGATGGATCTCCCGAAGATTCCTCGTCTGCACGCCCCCCCCCCCCCAAAAAAAAAATAAAAATAAAAAAATAAAAAAATCAACTTGTTGACATTTCAAAAATGTCGTAGAAATCTCTTATATAGAAAAGCTGACTACTAATTAAATTTTTTCGCCCTTATTTGATTGAATTAAGGATTAAATAGAAGAACCATTGAACTTGAAACTCGTTAACAATGTAGTGATCCTATAAAAAGAAACAAACATGAGATATGTGAGAATGAAAACAAACAAAAGGATAAGCAAAGAGTGATTTAATTACATAAAGTAATGAAAATAAGAAAGCATAACATTAAAGAAAGTACATATATGTGAGAAACATACATTTGGGAGCAACTAATTAGAGAAACTAAGATTGTTTAATAACGTCTTATGGCTCATCCCACAACTAAGATTGTTTGGCTCTGTTGGGTTCTCTCTGATTTCGGTGTTTCACTTTCGTCTTATACTCTTTTGTACAACAACAATAAAGTGCTAGCCTGATAGCTCATAACTATTTTTCCACGAGAACAAGAGCATATAGAGATTGATTTTCATTCTATGCTTCAGCGTTGCCAGTTGGGTAGGTGATCTACCCTTTGTCTTATCCATCCATTGGTTTTCTTGTTATTACAGATTTAATGGAGGGGTATTTTTATCCCTCTCTCTCTCTCTCTTTCTCTCTCTTCCTGTACATGTAAGGTAAAAACGGGTTTGCGAAAACCAAAACTTTTTTTCCTAGAGTTGTGAAGGTTAGCCTTAGTTAGTTAAACTAACTCGCACGAATCCTTAAATAAAAGTAAACAGATAAAACAAATCAATAAGAGTAACTAGTAAAACTAGTGACAGACCAAGATTTATGTGAGAAAACCAAAACCAAGGAAGAAAATCACATATGCACTAATCTTCTAGAGAAATATTAAGTACTTACAAGATCAAGACGCCAGACACTACCAACAGTTCAACTTAATACCCCATGAGCAATACGAAATCAATCTTCTTGCCATGCCTTCTCCAATCTTAACGTACTTTTCCGATCTTCATTGGCCATGTCAATCCATATGAACATAATCTTCCAAGCACCAACGGCGATCGTGCGCGTGCTTACCACTGTATG
>BRYF01000026.1:4647500-4650000 GCA_030159135.1 Actinidia polygama | reverse complement strand
GAGCAAAATGTTAGTTTTGCTGCCTACATGTTTGTGGGGGAGGCGCATGAATGGTGGCTACTCACTTCAGAGAGAGAACCCCACATGACGTGGGAAAGATTTCAGGTAGTTTTCGATGAGAAGTACTTTCTGCAAGCACTTAAGTCAAAGAAACTCAAGGAATTCATTTATTTGAAGTAAGGGGATATGACGGTAATGACATATGAGGCTAAGTTCACAGAATTGGCAAGATATGCCTCTTACATGGTGGACACTGAAGAAAAGAAAACTAGGAAGTTTGAAGGTGGTCTACGAGAGAATATCAAGGGTTGACTGGAAATGCTCCAATTGCCTACGTATCTAGAGGTGGTGAACCGAGCACTCATAGCAGAAAGGAGTAATGAGGAATATTACCAGGACAGAAATAACATAAGTAAAGGAGAAGCATCAAAAGGACCGAAAGAGTCAAACACCAGCCACTACAAGAAGCAAAACTCCAGAGATACAAATGACAACCACTCTTCACCCAAATCTAGGAAGAATTATCCATAGTGCCCCAAGTGTGGTAAATACCACAAGGGGACTATTTGTTATGCGGGAACAAGAGCTTGTTAAATTATGGCCAACAAGGCCATGTGAGTAGGGATTGTCCCAAATCAAATCGTTCTCAGTCGATGGACGTTTCGACTGCAACACCAAACACATTAATTCAAAAACTTACTTATTCTACTAGGAAGAGTTAATTCAAATTTTAACCAACACAATCGAGTGCTTCGAAAAAAAGGTCATTCTGCTTGTGCGAGTCCTATGGCGGAATCACACAACGGAAGAATCGATATGGGAAAGAAAAGCCAAAACACAAGCACACTATCCTTTTCTTTTTATTTTAAATGTAAAGTAGATTCTAAAGTTTGAGGACAAACTTTTGGTAAGGAAGGAAGAATGTAAAATACCGAAACTTTAAAATATTTAATTTCTTTAAGTAATAAATATATTATATGATGTATACGGAATATGTATGATACACATTTTTTATGTGAAATTAATGTATATTATGTTTTTAGTATTAAGTAGAATGTTTTGAGAATTTTTATAAAATATAAATTTGTACACGAAAAGATTTTCTATTAAAGCGTAATAAAAAAATAAACACGTGTCAAAGCATGTAAGATGGAACCATGTGGATCAATAGGGACCATACCACACGTCATTAATGACTTTGCCGGCTTGCTCCATAAGTCATTAGGTGACCCATGCCACAAGGACACAAGCCCATGCCTAGTGTAGGAAAAAAAGAGAGAGAGAAAAAGAGGAGAAGAGAAAAGAGAGAAAGAAGAATAAGGGGAAAATAGAGAAAGAGAGAGAGAGAGAGCTGCTGAGAGATAGAGAGAGAATAAGAGAGGAAGAAGAAGAGAGAAAGGAAAAAACTTAGTGAACCACCAACAGTTTTCACGAGGTAACCTCACGAATCTTCCTTATTCGTTATATATTTTCGATTTGAGAAGGGTTTAAATGCTCTAGGATTGAGTGATATACTCTATCCTAGTTTAAGTTAACAAATACATTGAAATACGACACGAAGATGTAACATCCCTGTAACACTCCGAATCCGTAATTTTTTATTAATCGTCTTAAATACGCCACTTACAATAATTAAAGTGGACTAATTGAAGACAAGAGTCAAGGAGACCCAAAATTTGTTAGAATTTATTTAAAGCCTTAAACTTGTAAATTTTGCCCAGATTTTCTCTAGGTGTTCGAACGCCCATATGGGAGTTCGAACGCTAAGACCAAAAATCAGATTTCAAGCTCTCGCACATTTCAAACTATAAGCAGGGCGTTCGAGCCCTCACAGCCACATATATCCCATACACACACTTCACACCACACACATACATACAAGAAAAAGAGAAGAAGAAAAGAGAAAAGGAAGAAGAGGAAAGGGAGTAAGAGCTAAGGAAGCTCAAATCAAAAGCTAAGAAAGGCCATAAAAGCCATTTTTGGAGCTCAAGGAAGCTTTTGGAAGAGGTATAAACTCAAATCCCTTAATTATATGTATATATGTATAGTTTAGGGTTTTACCTTAACTTCAATCTTAGATCTAGTATGTTAGGGTCACTTTTGAAAGGTAAATTTGAGATATTGTAACCTCCTTGAGTCCTTCTTCACACCCTAGGACTCTTGGAGTGACTTGAGTTATATTGGGAAAGATTTGGAGGAATTGTTAGAGATCAGTTACTGTTCCTACAATTTCACCCAATGAGTGTTCGAACGCCCAAGAACAGCGTTCGAACGGTTTAAAGATTTTGCCTAGGCGTTCGAACGCCACTTAAAGAATACTTTTGAGCGTTCGAACGGTCAGCCATTTTAGCCTTAGAGTTCGAATGCCAATTCTAACGTTTGAATGCCAAGCCTAAATTGAATTAGTTTAGCCTTTTTCTTTAAAGTAAATTTATATATTGTATCTTTGTATGTAGGAACGCCGAACGTAGAGCCTAGACAAGGAAACCCAGGTGAGTAA
>BRYF01000026.1:4627500-4642500 GCA_030159135.1 Actinidia polygama | reverse complement strand
CGACAAATTTTAGACCCAGAGATTGTACAACTCACAACCGATAAGATTAAAGTGATTCAACAGAGACTTCGAACCGCCCAGAATTGCTAAAAGAGGTATACGAATGTTCGAAGACGAGAGTTAGAATTCCAAGAAGGTGACCATGTGTTTCTGAAAGTATCTCCGTCCAAGGGGATAAGTTGTTTTGGCAAAAAGGGAAAGTTAAAGCCGAGATACATAGGACCGTTCCAGATTCTTCAACGAATTGGAGCCGTCGCTTATCGTATTGCTCTTCCACTAGAATTTTCGCATATTCATGATATTTTTCATGTCTCAATGTTACGAAAAGATATTCATGACCCCACGCATGTGATTAATCATCATCCTTTGGACGTAAGTGATGACTTGAGCTATGTTGAGAGACTGATCGAGATCGTGGATCGCTGAGACCAAGTTCTTAGGAATAAGGTCATTCCATTAGTACGAGTTCTATGGCAGAACCACACATGGGAGGAATCAACTTAGGAACGAGAAGAAGAAATTAGAAAGCATTATCCATTTCTATTTGAGTGAGCGTTGTAATAAGTTGAGGTACGCTTGGTTCTATTCACATTATCATTATTCTTATTTAGCCTTCATTACCATTTTGAAAATTTCATTTACCCAAGCAATTCGGGGAAGGCCGACTTGGTTGGGATAGTACCAAACGAGGAAACCATATTGTAGGCTGCCCAAACTGAGAGGGCAGTCAAGGCAGTCGCAACGAAAGGTCAACCCCACAGTCAGACGCATTAACGATTACAAGTTAAGTATACAATTATGCAAAAAAATTTATCAGAGTGCGCAGCGGAAGCATGATGACGTTAGCCAAGTTTGAGAACAAACTTATTTTAAGGGGAGAAGAATGTAACACCCCGAATACATAAATTTCTATTAATCGTCTTAAATACGCCACTTACAATAATTAAAGTGAACTAATTGAAGACAAGAGTCAAGGAGACCCAAAATTTGTTAGAATTTATTAAAAGCCTTAAATTTGTAAATTCTGCCCAAATTTCCCCTAGGTGTTCGAACGCCCATATGGGAGTTCGAACGCTAAGACCAAAAATCAGATTTCAAGCTCTCGCACATTTCGAACTGTAAGCAGGGCGTTCGAACCCTGGTGAACAAAATTCCTTCTTAGCATTCGAACGCCAGTGTCAAAAATCCTTCTTAGCGTTCGAACGCAAAAAGAGGCGTTCGAACTCCAAAAGTAAAAACGAGAAAATAAAAAGGGAACATGAAAGCAAAAATTGGCGAAACACATGGGATCATTTTCCAACTCAGCCCTCACAGCCACATATACCCCATACATATACATATACACACTTCACACCACACACATACATACAAGAGAAAAAGAAGAAGAAAAGAGAAAAGGAAGAAGAGGAAAGGGAGTAAGAGCTAATGAAGCTCAAATCAAAAGCTAAGAGAGGCCATAGAAGCCATTTTGGAAGCTCAAGGAAGCTTTTGGAAGAGGTATAAACTCAAACCCCTTAATTATATGTATATATGTATATTTTAGGGTTTTACCTTAACTTCAATCTTAGATCTAGTATGTTAGGGTCACTTTTGAAAGGTAAATTTGAGATGTTGTAACCTCCTTGAGTCCCTCTTCACACCCTAGGACTCCTAGAGTGATTTGAGTTGTATTGAGAAAGATTTGGAGGAATTGTTAGAGACCAGTTACTGTTCCTACGATTTGCACTCAGTGAGCGTTTGAATGCCCAAGAACAGCGTTCGAACGGTTTGAAGATTTTGCCTAGACATTCGAACGCCACTTGAAGAACACTTTTGAGCGTTCGAACGGTCAGCCATTTTAGCCTTAGAGTTTGAACGCCAATTCCAACGTTCGAACGCCAAGCCTAAATTGAATTAGTTTAGCCTTTTTTCTTAAAGTAAATTGATATATTGTATTCTTGTATGTAGGAACGCCGATCGTAGAGCCTAGACAAGGAAACCCAGGTGAGTAACACAATGACATGGATAAAACCTATGTATTTTCAAAATAATTTTTAATGTATATTATGTATATACACATATTTTTCATGTTTCAATGCATAAAATGAGTATGTTAAAACATAAATGCCATATCTTCTAAAGCATGTAAATGTTGTTATATTATGTATTGAAATCCATGGATATATGATTGTTTGAAAAGCAAAATATGTTTAAAATATGCATTTATGGTGACACTCGGAGTCCTCTCTGACGGAACCTAAAGTCAGATAGTCCTAAGGTAGATGTGGGACGTGAAATAAAATCATCTTCAAGTCGAGATATCTCAGGCCAAAAGAGCCACCCAACCTATATGGTCACTCAGGTCAGCCGAGTTGTTACAAGTTTTCAACTATGATATGCCTATGTGCATCTTTCAGATATGTCATGTATGACTATAGAAGTATGTATGAAATGACTATGTGACATCATGTTATGAAAATTATATTTCAAGAAAAAGTTATGTTCATGCTCACATGTTTTATGTATATAATGTACGTATGATATGAAAATCATCCATGGTATTTTATGTTCATGTATTGATATTATTCACTAAGCTTTAGCTTACGTTTTGAAAAATAATTTCAGGTAGCCAATCAGAAGAGCCATAGAAGAAGGCATCATGTGGATTTAGTTTTGTGGCCTATGGGCCTTATGTTATATAAAAATGTACGGCCATAATATGTATAATTTAATTTGGTCATGAAATGTATGTAAATAGTTGAACTTAGGCACAACTCTGTGTACAGTATGTACGTGACACTTTATTATTTTCAGTATGATTACATTTCCGTAAAAAAAAAATTTATGTCATTTTAAATGATATTGCACAGGAGATCAACCAAAAGACAGGTAAGTTGGCCTTGGCGGCCAGCCGCCGGCTATCACGCGCCCACGATTCGCATAGGCCAGGTTGCGGGGTGTGACAATCCCAAAATTTAAAATATTTAATTAAACAAATTAGATATAAAATAGACTCGATAAATACGAAATATGTACAATAGATGTTATTTATGTGAAATTAATATATGTTGTATTCTAAGTATTAATTAGATAATATAAAGTAAAGTCTAAAGTTTGACAACAAACTTTTCATAAGGAGGAACAAACGTAACATCCCAAAATTTAAATATCTAATTAAGTACAATACATGTAATTTATGTATGTTATGTTCTAAGTATATAGTATGATTTTCAGAAATTTTTATGAAAATAAAAATTTGTACACGAAAAGATTTTTTGTTAAAGTATAACAGAAAAGTGGATACATGTCAAGTATGTATGAATAAACTATGTAAGTCAATAGGGACCAAATAATGGTGTAACTCATTCCATGTGTCTTTATGTGATCAAATCCCCAAGCCCCAAATAGTCAAATCCCCCAACCACCCCATCACTCCCCCATCCACTTTTCCTCCACCACCATCACTGTCCCAACCTTTCTGCTGGGACTAAACACGCAAGAGAAAGAGAGAGAGAAATAAGAGAAGAGAAGAAAAAGAAAAGAGAAAAATAGGAAGAGAGAAAGGGAGAAAGAGAGAAAGAAGGAGAGAAGAAGAAGAAGGAAGAAAAGATAAAGGAAAAAGTTTAGGAAACCACCAACGATTTACACGAGGTAACTTCACGAATTTTCATTGTTCGTTACGTATTTCTTGGTTTAAGAAGTGTTAAAATGCTCTGAGATGAAGGATTATACTCTGTCCTAGTTAAGGTTTAGAAATACCATAAAAATACGACACAAGTACGTCATTTTTGGATCAAGAGTCAAACCATGTTACGTTATGTTTTTGCTCCAAAATTATTGTTCATATTTTAGCTATAACTTCTTCATACGAAAACATTTAGAGTCGATTTAAGTGTCCTTGGATATCCATTTCAAATAACTAAAAGTTTTCTTCTAATAGTATTTTCCCAATTTCAATGTTAAATGGCCCAAAACAAGCTTCGAAGTTTGGTCAAAAAGTTGAGTTCTCGTTTTTTTTCAGTTCAACCGGTTGAATTATTTTTCTCAACCGATTGTACTTTTTTTTTAAGCCACTTATCATGCCCAATCGGTTGAAGTTTTTTTCTCAACCGATTGAACTATATTTTTAAGCCAATGATCATGCCTAACCGGTTGAATTTTTTTTTCTCAACCGATTGAACATTTTTTTCAACTAGTTGAAGCTTCACAAAAACTAATTTTTGAGAATCTTTCAAAATAATTTTATATGTATATGGCTATGTGATTTCTCTCTCAAAAGTCAATTCTTTAACGCAAGTGTATGGATTGCGAAGTAGTAATAAAAACTCGAGGTACGAGTATCGATCTCACGAGGAGCAGTGCCAAGGTGAAAACAAGAGAACTAAAACACAACGATGGAATCCTAATGTTAACCTAACTTATGCTTCAAACAGAGAAAATAAAAATAATATTTTTTTGGGTGTTGAATGATTGAGTTAAAATTAAATCTAAATTAAAAAAACAATTAAAGTTGATTTAAAATTGATAATAAAAAGACTCAAGATCGATTGATCCAATCAATTAGGTTTCTCAGAATTCCAATGGAGGCTTTGTATAACTCATATCCTTCGACTACGTCATGAGTCTCGATGTAACACCCTGCATTCGTAAATCCCATTTAATCGCATGAATTACGCCGCGTACGATAATTAGGGTGGACTAATTAAAGATAAGAGTCCAAAAGATCAGTTAAAGCTAACAAGTATCCAAAAGCCACAAACTTATGATTTCTACCCAGTTTTCTTCTTAGCGTTCGAACGTCAGGATGAGCGTTCGAACGGTCAACCATTTTTCCTAGGCGTTCGAACGCCCATTGACAGCACATTTGGAGCGTTCGAACGGTAAGGCCAAAAACCCAAATTTCAAGCCTCGCATGTTTTGAACTGTAAGTAAGAGCGTTCGAACCCTACCAAACCAAATCCTTCTCAGTGTTCGAGAGAGGGATTGGAGCTTGGGTGAGCTCAACTCAAGCTAGGAAGCCATTTTTTTAGGAGCTCGAAGAAGCATTGGGAAAGGTATAAGCACATAATCCATGTATTTACACATATATGTATACTTAGGTTTTTAGTTTATTTTAAACTGATATCTACTCAGTTAGGCTTCAAATTAAAGGCCCATTTAAGGTATGATAGTGTCCTTGAGTGGTATATTGTACCCTCAAAATATTAGAAAGATTCAAGTTAATTGATTGTGATTTGGTAGAAAATTCAAGAACCAGTCAATGTTCATGTCACTGAATGCAGGGAGCGTTCGAACGCCCAAGAACAGCGTTCGAACGGCCCAGCGTTCGAACGCCACTGGTAGAACACTTTTGAACGTTCGAACGCCAAGACCATTTTTAGGCAAATTTGACCTTTTCCCTTAAGACTTAGTAAATTCAACCAAAGTATGTTAAGCCCTTTTTCTACCTTTTGAGAACTTAGGGTACATGTTCAATATGGTTAGACCTAGAACGAAGACAATTAAGTCAAGTCGAGGAATTTTATCAATTTGATTTGTAACACTAGCCTTATTGAACATAGTAATGACGTATTGTCCCTTATATGTGTAGAAACGCAAAGCCTAGCACCTGACCAAGAAAATTCAGGTGAGTAATACGATGCCATGGACAGAACATATGTACTTTCAAAACGTTTGCGAACCATACTATGTATATCAACTGTTTTTCATGTTTCAATGCATTAAAAATATGTTATGATACGAATGCCATGTCTTGCAAAAGTATGCAAATGTTTATGCTATGTATGAAAACCCATGGATGCTTGATTTATACGCAAACAAGTATGTTCAAAAGTATATGCATGTAACACTCGGAGTCCCCTCTAACGGGACTTAAACCAAGTCAGATAGTGCTAAAAGGTAGATGGGAGGACGTAAAATAAAGCCATCTACAAATGAGATATCTCAGGCCTAAAGAGCCACCCGACCTATATGGTCATCATGTTATGCCGGGTTGTTATGTTTTATGATACACTATGTATGTTTATGAAAGCATGTGATGCCATGTTTATAAAAGATTATGAAAGTTAAATGTTCAAGAAAAGTTATGTATGCTCACATTGCTTACGCTATGCTATGTTATGTATGATATGAAAATGATCCATGATATTTTATATTCATGCATCCATCATTATTCACTAAGCTTTAGCTTACGTTTTCAAAAACTCATTTTCCAGGAAGTCAAGCCGAAGAGTCCTAAGAAGAGGATAGCAAGCATGCTTAGTTTTGTGGTCAAGATGCCCTTCGTACTTATGATGATGGATTAGAATTTATGCTATGTAATTATTGGCCATATGATGTATGTAAAATTAAATGTTGGCCTTATAGATGTATGTAAATGTTGAATATTTAGACACAACTCTGTACACTGTATGGTGACATACACTTTGTTATTTTAGATACTATGACGTTTTCATAAAAAAATATTAGCATTATGAATTCACATGCACAGGTGATCAACCGGAAAAAATGGTAAGTTGGCCTTGGCGGGTCAGCCGCTGGCCATCACTCGCTTTCAATCCCCATAGGCCAGGTTACGGGTCGTGACACTCAAATTCGAAAAATTTAACTTTTAAAACCAATTATTCTTTCGATCTTCAACTTCTGAAATAAATCTAATTGTTATAACCATGGTCGTGCATCATCGATTCGTGCAACACATATGCTAAACCCAACTCATGCATAAATGTTATAAGGCAGCATATATACTAAATATGGTATTCACACAGATATGTTACCGAACATAACAAGATGCCCAATATTTTCAAAAAAATTTAGAATGATGAAAAAAAAGAATCGTAATCAGAAAGATTTAACGGCAAAAATAAATTTACCTCCATTGTTCATCCTGCAGCCCAATCGATCTTCACAATCGATTTAGAGTTGGAAAAACTAGCCACTCATGACTATGGAAGACAGATAACTGTTTATTGAAGACATTAGTGAATATGAAAACTAAAAAAACGATTGATTAAACCTAAAAATCTTAAGTTCATGCGAAACAAATTGAAGAAACTCGTGTAATTGAACAAAAACCGTAAAAAAATACTTGTATCAAATGTTGAATTAATGTAAAAAAATTATAAGAATTAATGAAAAACTTTGAAAACTAAACTAGGAGGCTCAGAAAAACCCTAAAAATCACGTCCCTTTTCATGAAAAATAAGGAAGTATATATAAGTCTTTCCAAATTCGAGTCCTAGTAAGTTTGGAAAACTACCCAATTTTACTATTGGCGTTCGAACTCCCATTTTTGCCTTCCAACTAGCGTTCGAACGCTCAATGCATTTTTGGCCTTCTTTGACTTTTTTCTCTTCTTTTTCTTCATACTCCGTTTTGGAACCCTCGGAGTCCAATTTTCGCGATACTCGTTAGACATGACTTTGCACAATTTTGCGAGATCTTTCTAATGGTGCATCTTTCATTCCATTCTGAGCTATGGATGAACACTTTTCTCCTAGATAATTCTCAATAATGGTTTTCAATATGCGTGCCTACACTCCGTTGTACTTTTATGCCTCCAATTCTTAATTTTTATCAACATTAACCTACAATGGACTCAGGCACGACTATAAGTACAAGATATGATACAAATACATAATTAAACTAACCTATGACCAACTTAGGTCAATTTAGCGGCGCTTGGACTACAATTATGCAGTCCAATCACACCCCAACTAACCTTTTGCTAGTCCCTAGCAAAATTAAACAAAAACAAAAAAATAATCTCTTCTTTCGTAAGAGTCCCAAATGCATTTAACATATGCATCAAGCCTTTAAACTCTTAGGTTTTCCTTAGTGGACGAGTGGTGTCTCGTGAGGGTTTTCAGTGATGATACTTACAAACATCACATCATGCAATGTATCAAAAATAGTTTAATAACACATCCTTCACATAATACAATGCAAGCAATTCAAATCAATTCGATCACGCCATGCATTCTACCAAATCGTCAATGCAATATAAATGAGAGATTCAAGTGTAAAAGTGATTGAGTCGTATTCCACAAAAACCAACTATTACGCATCCTATAACAACAACTGATAGCCTTGATTCAAAGCTCACAAGTTATACACTCTCAATAATAGAACACACAAGTTTCTCTCAAGGAATTGCTCGTAGTATGAGTAAATATAAAAGTAATGCAAAAAGAACAATCCTAATTTCAAAAATCGCTAACATGTAAGTGTATCGACTTGGCATAGCTTCACGAACGAATGTTACAGTTAATGCAACAATTGTGAATTTGACATGATGGCTTTTACATGCAAGAACTTGAAGACTTATGTAATTTGCAAATACTTGAGGCCATATGAATAAGAGAATATCCAAGAAAGTAGAGAGAATCAAGAGGTAATCGATCTCGACATATGCATGGTCACTACACATGCCCATTTACTAAGCACTTACTTCAAGTTCTTCTCTTTTCACCTTTTTCAACTTTGAACTCCCTTTGTTTTTTTTCATTTTTTTTTCATAACTTGTCCCTCCCTCTTAACTCAATGCGAACTCCAAGGTTATCATACTTTTTGAGATCATTTTATACATTAATTATCAAAGAGAATGACAGAATGGGGAGACATTTATGAATTGGCCTCAAAGTAACAAAATCCGTAGTAGGTGTAAGGCATGTAAAAGGTGTCAAGAATTCTAACGCATCACACTAATAAGTAAACCAAATTCAAAAGTAGTGAAGCGATTCAAAGACTGAAGTTTAACAAATTTTCTTGAGTAAGTGTAAAATCGCTCACAAAAACGATTCATGGCCCCTAAAGCTCACAAGGTATAAAACTTTCACTTTATGAATGTACTCATATAAATTTGTAATAGTTTTACTTTGAAAATACGACTCGTGCGTGATGTAAGTGATCATCTCTTTCTTATATAGCACAAACAGTAAAATATCACGCATGCAAGACCGAATTGACATGATGATCCGCTCAACATCATATTATACACAATTGCTAATTGCTTCAACTATCTTTGAAAATAAAATATGATGATTTAGTTATGGTCCCAATCCTAAGAAGTCTCAACAGATCCACCATTTATGAAAGAACAGATTATAACATGGAATGCGAAGAGTCACAATGTACTTTAAAGGAACCAAAAAACAAACCTCCCTCATATGACATGGAATGGACAGTAAACCTGTTTTTGTCAATTCGCAATCATGGCAGAACAACTTCTGCCCTAAATAGCTTAAATAAAATGATCAAAAATAGCATTTATCCAATTAAAGCGTCAAACTAAAATTAAAGCATCTAAACATGTCCAAATATCCAATCATAACACAAAAACAAAATAACATCCAAACCAAAAAGAGTTTTAGACTAAAAGTAAAGGCAATAAATGCACAATCTATACTCTTTACTCCTAATCATCCTCATCCCCATCCTCGTCGTCCTTGGACTGCATCAGAATAAGCATACCCTTTATTTCCTAAAGCATTGTATGACAGTCAGACTGCTCCTTGAGGTGACTAAACTGCTCATCGTGTGCAGTCATGCGAGTATCAAAATTCGCCTTAAGGTTGGTGATTGCCTCCTTTAATTTAGCTATCCCAATCGATGGCTCCTCAAGTGTAGCTGCCTCCAGTCTCCTCTTCTTCCTTTAACCCTCAGATCGAGACAAAGAAGATCTATCAATGGCTCCTTCAGGCTCATTCCTAGTGAAATCTAAGTGGATATGGACTCCACTTCTCCTAAACACATTTGTGAGAAACCCTGTGAAAGGCACATAACCCTGTTTATTCAATGCTATATGTGTAACGCATAAGGACAAGAACATCATACGGGGCAAATCAATGGTCTTTCCCGTGGCTATCGCCCATAGTAAACTAGCCCTAGTGACGTTCATCGAAACTGTATGCTTTAGGGGAAAAAGAGAGTGACACAAAAATAAGAACAAAATCAAATACTTATCTTTGAGGCGCGTCTTATTACATTGCACTTCCCCATCCCATTCATCTCCCTCCAAAAGCAACTCTTGGGAAATAGCTGCCAAGTCAGGAATCCCAGCGTCCGAAAGCTCAAACTCGGGGTACTTCTCTCTCTAGATTTCAAAGATTTTCGCAAATGTTTCGGGGGTCACCTTCAACTTTTTCCCTCGGACCCAACTACACAACCTGTCTTTCCCTTTGTAGGTCACCGATTTGTACTGTATGTTTGCCATAAACTCTTGACATAGGGTGAGAATCAACTCCGCCTTGAACCTTGTCAAGTTTATCCATCTCCTACTTGTGAAATTTTGGAAGAACCTAATGCCTGAGTTTTCTAAGGCAACCAAGTAAGCTTTCTCTTGATAACTGCCCCATTTTAAACCCATACTTTATTGTAAAGTTTCTCTTCTACCTTGTCGGTCAACCAAGAGGGATCATAGTCTACATGCTCATTTCCCTTAAACTTTGACTTTGTATTTAAGCCCCCGATCTCCATGGTACTCATACTACTCAAACACTGCACACCAATCAAGCAAGGCACAAAGACAAGTCACAAATGATGCAAATATGCTGTAACACCCAGAATCCTTAAATTTCATAAATTATATAAATTACGACGCATATGCAAATTTGTGTAACTAATTAGAAGATAAGGGTTAAAGAGACCAAACTTAAATTAGAATTTTTTAAAACCTTAAGACTTTAAGTTTTTGCCCAGTTTTCTTCTTAGTGTTCGAACGCCAAACTGAACGTCAATATGAGCGATCGAACGATAAGGTCAAAATGCGAATGTCAAGCTCACGGAGATATCGAACTGTGAGTAGGGCGTTCGAGCCCTACCCAACTAAAATCCTTCCTAGCATTCCAATGGGGCATTCGAACGCAGGGCCAAAATCCTTCTTAGCGTTCGAACGCTATAAAGGGCGTTCGAACGTTCACTGTAGAAAATGAAAAATAAAAAAGGAACATTGAAGTTAGAGTGGGGGAGCCACATGGGATGAAATCCCATGTGTCTCAGCTAAAATACATACACCACACTTACTACTACACACACACCACATTCAGAGAGAGAGAGAAAAGAAGAAAAGAAAAGAGAGAAGGAAAGAGAAGAAAGAGAAGAAAGAGAAGAGAGAGAAAGTGAGACATTGGAGCTCAAATCAAGTTAGGGAGCCATTTTTGAAAGTTCAAGGAAGCATTTGGAAGAGGTATAAACTCACAATCCATATATTTATATAGGTATGTATAATTTAGGGTTTTAAACATTTTAAAATCTTAGATCCTTTAGAAATTAATGGTTAGTTTGCTTTCATTTTAAGATATCATAGTTCCCTTGAGTTGTATTTGGTATTTTAGAAGCCTTGAAAAGAGTTGGAATTGATTTGGGTTTAGTTTTAATAAAACTTTTCAAGATCAGCTACTGTTCTACTATTCCACATAGGGAGCTTTCGAACGCCCAAGAACAGCGTTCGAACGGTCACTATACGTAAGTCTAGCGTTCGAACGCCAAAACCAATGTTCGAACGATTCACTATATTTAGTCTTAGCATTCGAACACCAGTTTTAGCCTTGGTCTAATCATTTGAACAGCAAACCCATTTTTAGGAAGATTTGAATTTTCCTTAGAATAATCTAATGTTGTTCAAAGTATGTTGGGTCCCTTTCAATTTATACAACAACTTTAATCCATAATAGAGAGAGTTGGACCTAAAACAAGTGTGTACGTCGATTAAAGAGTTTTATTAGTTTTATTAGTTCACGCTTAGAATATTAAACCGATATTGTTATATCATAGGCCTTGTGTGTAGGGACATGCAATCTAGCATCTAACCAATGAAACCCAGGTGAGTAACACGATGCCATGAATAAAATTACGTATTTTCAAAATGTGTTTTCAACATGTACTATGTAATATGCAAACGATTTTCATGCTTTCATGCATCAACAGTTATATTCAAATATCGATGCCATGTCTTCTAAACGTATGAAAATGTTATTATGCTATGTATAAAAACCCATGGATGTTTGATTTACGTGAAAATAAAATATGTTTCAAGTATGTATGCATAGTGACACTCGGGGGCCTCTCTGACGGGACATTAACCAAGTCAGATAGTCCTAAAAGGTAGATGGGAGGACGTGAAATAAAGCCATCTATAATGAGATATCTCCAGCCTAAAGAGTCACCCGACCTTCGTGATCATCATGTCATGCCGAGTCGTTACGTTTTCAAGATATGTTATATACGTTTATGAATGCAATTGATACCATGTTTATGCAAGTTTTAGATTTATGAAAATTTAAGTTTTGCTCAATTGCCTTATGTTAAATGATATATGTATGATATGAAATGATCTATGGTATTTTACGTTCATGCATTACTGTTATTCAATAAGCTTTTAGCTTACGCTTTCGAAAATAAATTTCAGGTAGCCAATCTGAGGAGCTGCAGAGGGAGTGAACAAGCCAGATTTAGTTTTGTGGCCCAATGGCCTTATGTTGTATTAGGGGCGAGACCCTACACTATGTAGTGACGTTATGTATGTTTATATTGGCCACGTTATGTATAATTTTAATTGGCCTTATTATGTCATATGTATAAGAAGTTTAAATACTTAGGCACAACTCTGTATGCATTGTACGCACATCACATTTACTATTTTCAGTATTATGACGTTTCCATGAAATATTTCTCATCATTTTAAATGAGTATGCACATAATGAAGATAAATTAGTTTTGGCGGGCAAGTCACCGGCCATCACGCGCCCACGATCCTCATAGGCCGAGTGGCGGGGCGTGACAGAGTGGTATTAGAGCTTAGGTTTATACTGTACACAAAGCTGTAGGTTTTAACACCATAAGATAGAGTCACGTCTAGATAAAAGTCTAGGACTGACTAGAATATACATTATATGATACATGCTATATGATATGTTATGCTAGGACGTAATGTAGCTATTGTTATGATATATGTCTAAATGCTTAATGTGCTTGTAGAAGCTAGGCCATCTAGAATGCTGAGGGTAGACAATCTATTCGCTCAACTTCAGGGCGCCCAAGTATTTTCTAAGATTGACTTGAGATCAGGTTATCATCAACTGAGAGTCAGGGCAAGTGACATAGAGAAAATAGCATTTCGAATCAGATATGGTCATTATGAATTCCTCATTATGTCATTTGGAGTTACCAATGCGCCAGTCGCATTAATGGATTTGATGAACCGGGTATTTAAACCCTACCTTAATGAATTCATTATTGTTTTCATTGACGATATCTTGGTGTATTCTAAGAGTTTTGCAGAACATGAACAACACTTGAGGATGATTTTGCAAACCTTACGGAGTATGAGGTTGTATGCCAAACTAAAGAAGTGTGAGATTTGGCTATCGAGCTTAACTTTTCTCGGACACATCATTAGTGTAGATAGAGTGTCAGTCGATCCTCACAAGGTCGAAGATATTATAAATTGGCCGAGGCCAACGAATGTGACAGAAGTTAGATGTTTCATGGGATTAGCTGGATACTACCAAAGATTCGTGAAGGATTTTTGTAAGATTGCAACACCTGTGACGCAGCTTACACAGAAGAATATTCCTATTGAATGGAATGAGAAGCGAGAGAAGAGTTTTCAAATGTTGAAGAAGCAATTAGTATCCACATAGATTTTAACCTTACCTTCAGGGACAGATGGTTTCACAATCTACAGTGATACTTCACATCGAGGGTTATGATGCGTTTTAATGCAACACGGGAACGTGATCTCCTATGCCAAAAGACAATTGAAACTACATGATAAGAATTATCCGACTCATGATCTAAAACTAGCTGCAGTGGTATTTGCTTTGAAGATTTGACGCCACTTCCTATACGGAGTGATATGTGAAGTCTTCACCGACCACAAGAGTTTAAAGTATCTTTTCACTCAAAAAGAGTTAAACATGAGACAGCGAAGATGGCTTGAGTTGATTAAAGACTGACATTCTTATCCAGTATCATCCGGGCAAAGCTAATGTTATAATCGATGCCTTAAGCCTTAAGTCGACTGTAAATCTTGTCTGCTTAGTTACGTCGCAAGTACCTATATTTGTCGAATTTGAGAGAGCTGAGATTGAAATCGTTGTACCAAACACCAACGCAATGCTTACCGCCATGATTGCCTAACCCACATTGATAGAAGTTGTAAGACTACGATAACCGGAAGACCCGTACTTGTGGAAGATTTATGAAGAGATGCAAGTAAATTCCAAGTCTGACTTCACTTTTCAATATGGAACTCTTAGATTTCGAAGCCATTTATGGGTTCCAGATATACCCAAGGTCAAAAGATAAGTTTTGGAAGAAGCCCACGATACACCCAAGAGGAACGAAAATGTACCGGGACTTGAAGAAAATGTTTTGGTGGTCGGGAATAAAGAAAGAGATGGCAAATTTTGTAGGACAATGTCTAAAATGTCAACGAGTCAAAGCAGAACATCAAAAGCCAGCGGGACCTCTATAATCACTACTGATACCGAAAGGGAAGTGAGAACACATTACTATGAATTCCATCGTGGGATTGCCGAATTCGCCAAGAGGCTGTAATGCCAATTGGGTTATAATAGACCGTCTTACTAAGTCGACGCATTTCTTTCCAGTAAAGACTATGTACTCCTTGTCGAAGTATGCAAGCCTTTACATCGCAGAAATTGTACGATTGCACGGTATGCCTATTTTGATAATATCTGATCGAGATCCGAGGTTTACGTCAAAGTTTTAAAAAAGTTTGCGAAAAGCTTTAGGCACTAAACTTAATTTTAGCACCGCTTTCCATCCACAGACGGAAACACAGTCATAAAGAACTATCCAGACTTTAGAAGATATGCTACGGTTATGCGCTCTTGATTTTCAAGGAAATTGGGAAACACACTTACCACTCGTAGAATTCACTTACAACAACAGTTTTCATACGAGCATCGGAATGGCTCCGTATGAAGCACTTTACAGAAAAAATGTAGATCGCCCTTATGTTAGACTGAAGTGGGAGAACAACAAATATTAGGCCTA
>BRYF01000026.1:4605000-4607500 GCA_030159135.1 Actinidia polygama | reverse complement strand
CTTATACAAAAACCTTTTGAGTTTATTTTAGTGTCGTAGAATAGTTATTTCAAATATATACAACTTTGTTTCAAATAGCAGTTTTCTAATTTTGATGTTAGGATGCCCAAAATAGGCTTGGAAGTCAAGACAGAAAAATAGAGTCCGCAGGTTTTCCCCACCTGGACCGGTTGAACTTCTTCCTGATCGGTCGAGAAATTCGAGTTACGTACTGACCCTTTCTCGACCATTCGTACTTTTCCCTAACCGGTCGAATATTTCTCAGACCGGTTGGACATTTTTTCGACTAGTCAAAGTCTTCACAGACCACAACTTTTGACCACTGAACCTTCAGCTGTTGGCACACTACCAGCAAACTTATTTTCATTGAAAACATTTAAGTAAAAGTTATAAATCTTACATTTTCTTTTTATTTAAGTTTACAATGTAAATACAAAAATACCCCCCATTTCAATTCAATAAAAAAATATAAAAAATATAATTCCCACTAAATCAAAAAGTAAAATTTCAGTTTTAGTACATAAATATTTTTTGACAATTATTTTAAAAATGATTCTTCTTATTATTGAACGTATACGTAGTGATAAAAATCCCATAAAATTAGTTTTGACTATTCAATGTATAAGAAATAATTATCGAGAAAAATAATTTAAAGAAAATAATATTTTAAAATTTTATTTTTTTACACTTAGCCAAATTTTGACAAAAAATAACTTTTCTAGAAAACTTGTCATGTAAAAGTCGTTTGAGAGTCTCACTTCACTATGCACTTATCCAACCATAGCCTTTAATACTATTCATCGAAATGAATGATACATATAGGAAATCAATCCAACTAGCCTAAGGAACACGACAGATGAGAGTAACGCAATACCCACGCAAGCAATTAATTAACCTTAATAGCTAAAGTAGAATAAATTACTCTTTTATGATACGATATATGCATAAAGTTATGTTATGTTATGCAAATCAAATCCATGGTATAGATATGAATCTTTAGAAAAGATTTTGTATGTATATGCCTATGTACCTCATGTTTCTAACTTTCGAGAAGGTATTCGGTGCCAGAGCACCTTGATATAAGGTGGAATGGATCTGTATGATACCCAACTAAGGGCGGGCAGTCATAGTGCAAAATATTTTAAGAATTACGTTGACTATTATACGATGGTCAAACAACAAGTTTTAGCATAAACTATAACATGTGATACCCGACTAAGGGCAAACACAAGTATTAGCAAGATTTTTTAACAAGTTGTTTCAAATTATCAAATGTTTTATGCTTTCGTTATGATTATGATATGTTACACGCATCTACCATGGTAATTTCATATTTTCGATATGTATATCAAAACCTATGTTAGAGATTATGGTTATACACTAAGCAATCATGCTTAGAAACATTGTTTCTAACAATGTTTCAAGAAACTAAGGCAAGAAAGCAGAGTAGATCAATAGAACCACATGTTTTGAAGTTCACGTTGACAATGTAAATTTTAAGATAGATTACGTCATGTCATGTATCAAGAATAATAGATTTGATATTGTCTAGGCCGGACGAGAATGTCCAAGGCCTTTTGAATATGTAATGTATGTAATTATGTATGAATGATATGACAGGTACAGTCTCTCTACCAATACGGGCATGTATTTTGAACTAGTGAATTTAATATTAATTTTTTATTGGCTCCAAAATAAATATACAAGTTTCTCTTCCGCACACGAAAAGAAAAGATTTAAAAAAAAAATAAGGAAAAAGGATAGGGGAAATTGGCGTGATGCCTCCGGATGCCGTGTGGAGCCTCGTTGGCATCGGGAGTCGTTACACATGTTCTCCCATGCTAATAACACAACAATAAGAACATAAAATATAATAATCATAGACAAACAATTATGGTCATGTAGTCACTCCAAAGTGATCCAACTGTATCATGGTATCACTAAGAATCCTTGTTTTTCCATTGAGGCACGGGGGTTCAATGGTAGCACCCCCGTTCGATGTCGAAGATCGACCAACCAGTTAGGTCGGGTGGTATGGGGCAGCCCCACCGGCGGGGATTGACCTATTTTTTCGTCTTTTAGTTTTCTGCCACACCTCGTCTTCCAGTTTTCTATCCTAATTTTTGAACCGTTATTGTTCTTCTATCTTCATTTACAACAGATCGTATTCTCCAAAATAGTGGAGTTCCAAAATACAAAAAAAATAAATCTCCAAAAAAAATGGAGTCCCATGCTTTGAAAAATAATTATTATATCCGATTCTATGCCTCCTTAAATCGGAGTTCATAGTTTAAGAATCATGTAAAAAAAACACAATCACGCAACATACATTCATGTGACCATAATAACCAAGTGGAACGCTGCAAAATAGAATTTAGCATAGGCCCATGTTCTACCCTAAGTATGCATGAAACCAATTTTTTTAGAACATGGTAGGTATTATATGTATACAGTATCAGCCAAGGCTCTAATACCAATATTGGAGACTGTAGAATTTCTC
>BRYF01000026.1:4562500-4565000 GCA_030159135.1 Actinidia polygama | reverse complement strand
AAGCAAAAATAGGCAAAATCCATGGGAGGATTTCCCCATCAACCAATATACATCATATATACACAACCACACAACCACTTCCACCCTCACTCAATTCACACACACGATCAAAAAGAGAGAGAAAAGAGAAAAGGAAGAGAAGAGAAGAGAAGGAAAAAGGAAGAGGAGAGAGAGAAAGCTTAGAAGCTCCACCTAAACTAAGAGAAACCATTATTGAAGATTTTGGAAGCTTGAGAAGAAGGTATAACCTCAAAACCCCTTAATTATGTGTATATGTATAGCTTAGGGTTTTGTTTGATTTAAAACTTAGATCTACTAAGTTAGGTTTTAAATTAAAGGTCTATTTTAAGATATAACAGTGTCCCTCAGTTGTATATCGCAACCTCAAAGCCTTAGAAAGATTTAAGTTAGTTTGATGAAGTTTTAGTAAAGTTTCCAAAGTCCAAGTACTGTTCATACGATTTCACACAATGAGTGTTCGAACGCCCAAGAACAGCGTTCAAACGGTCTGAACATTATACCTAGGCGTTCGAACACCACTTGAAGAACACTTTTGAGCGTTCGAACGGTCAGTCATTTTAGCCTTAGAGTTCGAACGCCAATTCCAACGTTCGAACGCCAAGTCTAAATTGAATTAGTTTCAGCCTTTTTTCTTAAAGTGAATTGATATGTTATATCCTTATATGTAGGAACGCCGAGCGTAGAGCCTAGACAAGGAAACTCAGGTGAGTAACACAGTGATATGGACAAAACTTACATATTTTCAAAATGACTTTCGACGCATATTACGTATATACAAATATTTTCCATGTTTCAATGCATAAAAAGAGTATGTTAAGGTATAAATACAATATCTTTTAAAGCATGCAAATATTATTATATTATGTATTAAAATTCATGGATATATGATTGATTGAAAAGCAAAGTATGTTCAGAATATGCATATATGGTGACACTCGAAGTCCTCTCTGACGGGACCTAAAGTTAGATAGTCCTAAGGTAGATGTGGGATGTGAAATAAAATCATGTGCAAATCGAGATTTTTTAGGCCTAAAAAGCCACCCAACCTATATGGTCACTCAATTCAGCCGAGTTGTTACAAGTTTTCAGCTATGATATGCCTATGTGCATCTTTTAGATATGTCATATATGACTATAGAAGTGTGTATGAAATGCCTATGTAAGCATCACGTTTATGAAAGTTATATCTCAAGAAAAAGTTATGTTCATGCTCACATATTTTATGTATATGATGTATGTATGATATAAAATCATCCATGGTATTTTATGTTCATGCATTGATGTTATCTACTAAGCTTTAGCTTACATTTTCAAAAATAATTTTAGATAGCCAATCAGAAGAGCCATAGAAGAAGGCGTCATGTGGATTTAGTTTTATGGCCTATGGGCCTTATGTCATGTAGAAATGTACGGGCATAGTATGTATAATTTAATTTGGCCATGACTTATATGTAAATAGTTGAAGTTAATCACAACTCTGTGTACGGTATGGACGTGACACTTTAATACTTTTAGTTATGATTACGTTTTCGCAAAAGAAAAATTTATATCATGTTAAATAAATATGCACAAGAAGACAGGTTAGTTGGCCTGGGCGGCCAGCCGTCGGCCATCACGTGCCCACGATTCGCATAGGCTGAGTTGTGGGGCGTGACAGAGTGGTATCAGAGCATTAGGTTTATGTAGTACACAGATTTACACCATACGACGATAAAGTCACGTCTAGATAGAAGTCTAAGACTAACTAGAATATGCGTTATGTGATATATGTTATAAGATGTGCTATGCTAAGACATAATGTAACTATTGTTATACATTTATGTCTAAACGCTAAATGTGCTTGTAGAAGCTATGCCGCCTAGAAGAGGTTGAGGCCGTAGAGGGGCAGCGGAGCCCGAAGGCCGAATCGACTGTATAGAGAGAATCCTTGAAGGATTAGTTCAAGTAGTCCATGAGGTTCACAACAATAACCATGATAATGCGCCTAAGCAACCGACAATGCCAGTACCAAAAGCAGAAATGATGCCCCGTACGACAATTAAGCAGTTTCAATAACTGAAGCCTCTAATTTTTTACGGAAACCCAGATCCCATGACCGCGAAGTCTTGGCTATTGAGTATCGAGAGGGTGTTTGAAGTTATACCATGCACAAAGAAGCAGAAGGTGGTGCTTGCCACGTTCACGTTTGAAGGAACCGCATTAATTTGGTGGCAATTGAAGAAGCCATCGGAGTCGTTGTGGTTATGGCCTAGATTCTGGAGGTGTTTAATGAGGAGTACTTTCCAGAGATGGTTCGAGATCAGAAAGTTCAAGAATTCCTAAATTTGAAACAAGGGAACACGAAAGTACTGGAATATAATGCTAAGTTTATGGAGTTATCGCGTTATGCCCCTCATATAATGTCGACAGAGTCTCGCAAGGCGAGAAGGTTTGAAGTTGGATTACGATAGAACATCAAAAACAAGGTAGATATATTACG
>BRYF01000026.1:4532500-4540000 GCA_030159135.1 Actinidia polygama | reverse complement strand
GGGCGTGACACAAAGTGTTGTGACAACCTACTAGGTATGGGCTTGTGTCCTTTTGGCATGGGTGGTTGGGTCACCTAATGGCTTTGGGGCAAGACACCAAAGTCATTAATGACTTGTTATGACTCATGGTGGTGAGTCACACCACCATGTGGTCCATATTGGTCTACATGGTTCTGTCTTGTATGCTTGATACGTGTCCATTTTGATGTTACTCTTTAACAGAAATTTTTTGTGTGTAAAAATTTATGTTTTTCGTAAAAATTTCCAAATATTATAAATAAAACTTGGAATATAACGTACATTAAAATCACTTAATTAACATAAACCTTACATATTTTGTTTTTATCGCATAAAATATATATTTAACTTGCTTAATTAGATATTTTTAAATTTTGGGATCTTACAGGTTATGCTCACAACAATAGTGTACATAGGTTTCTTGAGTACAAGTCAAAAATACCTAACATTCATGAAAACACAATTATCTAGTCAAGGAAGGCAAGTTTAGAATATATTTCCTTGCAAGGATGCACAAGTATCAAGTTCTTTGAAAAGAACACTTGATAAAAATTTGGGTCAAAGATCCATAGAAGAGGAAAATGAAGATGAACCTAGACGTAGTAAAAGGGTGAGAATGTTTACATCTTTTGGGCCTAACTTCCTAACCTTTTTGTTATAAATTAAGCCTCAAATTTTTAAGGAAGTTATGTCTTATATTGAAGCACTTCAATGGAAAAAGGTTATGAGTAGTGAAATTGAATCCATTCTCCAAAATCACACTTGGGAATTGGTAGATTTCCCTCCTGCTACAAAACCACACTTAGATTTCCCTTTTGCTACAAAACCGTGGGTATAAATGGATATTCAAGAGGAAGATGAAAAAGGATAGATCAATTGATAAATACAAAATAAGACTTGTGGTCAAATGATATAGATAGAAAGAGGGTCTTGATTATTTTGACACATATTAGCCTGTAACGAGGATAATATTCATAAGAATGTTAATAACCACAACTATTAATAATCTTGAAATTCATCAAATGGATGTTAAAACTGTCTTTCTAAATAGGGTTTAGAAGAAAAAATCTATATGGAGCAACCTAAAGGGTTTGTAGTTCCAAGAAAAGAAAAGAAAGTGTGCAAGTTATTCAAATCCTTATATGGATTGAAACAAACACCAAAACAATGGCATGAGAAATTTGACAATGCAAAGTTGTCAAATGGATTCAAAATCAGTAAATGTGATAAGTGTGCCTATGTGAAGAACGCTGAAAAAAAATGTCATTGTTTGCCTACATGTAGATGACATGTTCATCAATGGTAGCAATGATGACATGATCAGGGCTACAAAGAAGGTGTTGACCTCCAAGTTTGATATGGAAGATATAGGGATTGCAAATGTTGTACTAGGGATTAAGATCACTAGAACATTTGAAAAACTAATCTTGTCACAGTCTCACTATGTTGAGAAAATTCTAGATAAATTTGACAAGAATAGTAATGTAGGAAAATCACATGTGGTTGTCAATCTATACCTAAGCAAGAATATGGGAGAAAGAGTATCTCCGTTGCAATATTCTCAAATAATTGACAGTTTAATATATTTAATGAACTGCATGAGGCTTGACATTGCGTACTTAGTTAATAAATTGAGTAGATTTATAAGTAATCTTGGGGAGAATAACTGGAAAGCTATCATTAGAGTTCTTGTATCTACAATACACAATAGATTGTGGATTTTCTTATGCAAATTATCCTGCTATGGTGGAAGGATATTGTGATGCAAATTTGATGTCAGATAATAAAGATTAGAAATTCGCAAATGGATATGTCTTTACTCTTGGTAGGGCATCAGTGCCATGAAAATCTTCTAAACAAACGTGTATTGCTCGATCCGCAATGAAAGTTGAGTTCATTGCCTTGGACAAAGCAGGATAAGAGACACAATGACTTCGTAATTTTTTAGAAGATATTCTAAATTGGTCAAAACATGTGCTTCCAATATGTATACATTGCGATAGTCAATTAGCAATTGAAAGGGCACATAGTAGTATTTATAACAGTAAGTCTAGACAAATTCGTTGTAGACACTATACCTTGAAGTAACTACTCACTAATGGAGTTATCTCAATAGACTATGTGGAGTCTAAAGATAATATCGCGGATCCTCTAATCAAAGGGTTAACAAAATAGCAGGTTTGCAAATCATTGAGGGGGATGGGATTAAAACATGTCAAAATAGTAGTCATAGTAGATACCTTACCTAGTTGACTGGAGATCCTAAAATATAGGTTCAAAAGGATAACTAAATTATGGTGAACTTAAAAATGAGTACTGAAGAGATATTATCTCTTACCCATTCCTATGATACAATTAGTGTTGTATATAGCGTAATTAAGATAAGTTTTGCTTTTAATGATTCTTATGCCTTAAAAATTCAAGCCAAGTATAGCAAGATACTCGTGATGAGATGTCACCTATGTGAGTGTGATATGAGGGCCGCATCAATGAGAATTTTCAAGGCTAAATTCTTTAAATACTCATTTAACCAAGTGGTGTGAAGGGCCAAAACGGAAACAATCGTGAGAACTAATACAGTGTTGAGAAAATTCTGTGTGATGCCTATTGTTCTTGGTTTACACAAATGGCAGAACAGTTCAAGACATCGCTTTAACTTTTCAGCTAGTAGACTCGACAGGTTTTCACAAAAAAGGTTCCAGGCCAAAAGCTACTTTTTTGTTGCAAGAAAGTATTCGTTGATCTCTCTAAATCCAGTGAGCGTATTCCAATCAATATCATTCATGTGGGAGATTGTTGAAAATTTTGTTTTGAAATATGAGTTTCATCTTACTTAAAATTGAAAAAGATGAGGATTCGATTTATCAATTTTGATAAAATGAAACAAGAATGTCTTCTCCTCCGTGAGAGATTTACAACAATATAAAAGAATGTTCAAAAGCGAGAAATGATGTATGGGATATTGTTTCTTAAAGTGAGCTAGCTAAATTAGCTATTATGAGATTAATGGTTGCAGTTATATGAGATTAATGGCTGCAGTTACAATAGATTAATGGTTGCAGTTACACAACCATTATCACTACATTATGGTCATCAATTCCTTGTAATGAATGATCAGACTCCTACTCCTATATAAGTTCATTCTCTATTTGGTTGAAATGACACAATAAGAAATACAAAGAGCACACACACACTACTCTGAGATAGCCTTCCTTTCAGTTTTTTACTTTTTCCAATGGAAGATCATAAATACTTTGAGTTTGTCGGACCGGCTAGTGCGGTGCTAACCCTATCTGTAGTTTGTTGTTTTATCCTAGAAGACGACATTTACTAAATCATCCTTAAGGAAATCGCGTGAAATACAAAACTCAACTCGGTTTGCAAATTTTGTTCATTGTATTTATCCAATTTTTGTATTTTATGTTTTGTTTTGTAATTTATTCTTATTCGATTTATAAAACATTTTAGTTATTCAACTTGTGTATTGCTCTTCGTAATAACATGGTCAAGGTCTGTGTTTGCTCCCCTCCATTACGGGGTGTGCAAGGTTAATTTGGGTAGAGTAGGTTTTCTTTTATCGGTTGGATACGGCCGTATTTTGTAAAGCCTGAGGTATGCCTTTGTAAAGAACGCAAATCATCTACCTCCTTCATGTGTCTCCTTTTCTACCTCATAAATCCTATTGAGCCACCTCATTGTTATAAATGACAACACTAATATAGTTTTTCTAAATCAAAATAGAATATTTTAGGTAACAAATTAACAAAGAAAAATAGTAATTGAAAGCCTTATTAAATTACATAAACTTGGCTCTACAATATATCGAGACCTAGTGTTTCACAATCTATCTATATATATATACATGTAAGTATTGGTCCCGCGCTATGCATGGATGAGTGATTATATAAATTTGTATACTAATAATAGCATATATCTCTATTTTTCCTTCTAATTTATATTTAATTAAAAAAACTATTACACATACACTAACAATGGCATGTTATATGAATTGTATAAAATTAATTATTGAAATTGACTAACCATCAAATATACTTTAGAGAGAAGAATGAGCAATTGGATTCCCATCATGATTGCTTTAGCTACATATTGAAAACCTCTTGATGTTTTTAGATTTTCATTGCATAAATATTTGGATTATTTTTTTTCCTTTATAATATTGTTGCTTCTCAACAATATAGAATTTATGATTTTCCATATTTAAGTTCTATTTTAGGAAAAAGAATTATGTTTCTCCTTTTTCTTAAATGTTACTCATTAATATAGTTCCAACCCCCTCCACCCCACCCCACCCCACCCCCTCCCCACTTTTAAGCTCTATTTAGGAGAGGGAAGGAGAGATCTTGTTAGTAGGAGATTTGAAAGGAGAGATGAGAGAATTGCCACGTAGATTTTATTTCATTTTCTAATTTTTTTTTACATTTGTTTAAAATTTGTTTGCTCCAAGAGGGTGCCACATGCATAGGTCTACATTTGCTTGAAATTTGTTTGCTCCTTATCTTTTGGCTTAGAGATGTTAGCATATATTGTAGAATATAAGCAATATAGTTTACAATATTCGTTTCCTTATATTGTAGAATATATTACACTATATTTTTCTGTAATATTATCTTACCGCATTTTTAATATTATGTATTATTATAATTAAGTATGTTACCTTAGTTGTGTCATCTCCAATACTATATAAAGAGGACTTTTGTACCCCTAACATATGTTGAAAAAATATTTTCTTTCTCTATTTTCCATAATGGTATCAAAGCCTAGGTTCTAACCTAGCTCTCTTCAATGCCTCCCAGCCTTTCTTAACCACCACGACCACACTTTACACTTTATCACCACTCATCATGGCAGCCATCGTCGCAACCATCAAAAACATCATCACAACCATCCATTGCCACTATCAAGCCATCACCGGCCATCACTGTGATCATTCACCATCACCAACCATTATCGTCAGCTAACACCACATGCTTTAGCTACATACTGAAAACCTCTTTATGTTTTTAGATTTGCATTGCACAAATATTTAGATTATTTTTTTTCTTTTTAATATTGTTGCTTCTCAACAATATAGAATTTATGATTTTCCATAAAGAATTGTTTCTCCTTTTTCTTAAATGATATAAATCCCCCCCCCCCCTTTTTAAGCTCTATTTAAGAGAGGGAAGGAGAGATCCTGATGGTAGGAGATTTAAAAAGAGAGATGAGAGGATTGCCACGTACATTTTTATTTTTTTTTCAATTTTTTTTTAAATTTCAAGAGGTTGCCACATGTATAGGTCTACATTTGCTTAAAATTTGTTTGCTCCGTATCTTTTGGCCACTTTCTTTTTCCTTTTTCAGGTCATTTTCATTAGAGATGTTAGCATATATATTGTAGAATATATACAATATAGTTTACAATATTCGTCTCCTTATATTATAGAATATATTATACTATATTTTTCTGTAATATTATCTTACCGCATTTTTAATATTATGTATTATTATAATTAAGTATGTTACCTTAGTTGAGTCATCTCCTCTACTATATAAAGAGGACTTTTATACCCCTAACATATGTTCAAAAAGTATTTTCTTTCTCTCTTTTCCAAAATGGTATCAAAGCCTAGGTTCTAACCTAGCTCTCTTCAATGCTCAAGACTTTCTTAACCACGACGACCAAACTTTACACTTTATCACCACTCGTCAACGCAGCCATCGTCGCAACCATCAAAAACATCATCACAACCATCCATTGCCACTATCAAGCCATCACCGGCCATAACTGTGATCATTCACTATCACCTTCAGCAACCGTCATCACCCACCATTATCCTCAGCCAACACCACATGCTTTAGCTACATATTTAAAACCTCTTTACGTTTTTAGATTTGCATTGCACAAATATTTGGATTATTTTTTTTCCTTTTTAATATTGCTGCTGCTCAACAATATAGAATTTATGATTTTTCATATTTAAGTTCTATTTTTAGGAGAAAGAATTATGTTTCTCCTTTTTCTTAAATGTTACTCATTAATATAGATTTCCCCCCCCCCCCCCCTTTTTTAAGCTCTATTTAGGAGAGGGAAGGAGAGATCCTGGTGGTAGGAGATTTAAAAGGAGAGATGAGAGGATTGCCACGTAGATTTTTAGTTTTTTTTTCTATTTTTTTTTAAATTTCAAGAGGGTGCCACATGCATAGGCCTACATTTCCTAAAAATTATTTTCTCCTTATCTTTTGGCCACTTTCTTTTTTCCTTTTTCAGGTCATTTTCATTAGAGGTTAGCATATATTGTAGAATATATGCATTATAGTTTTCAATATTCATCTCCTTATATTGTAGAATATATTACACTATATTTTTCTGTAATATTATCGTACCGCATTTTTAATATTATGTATTATTATAATTAATTATGTTACCTTAGTTGAGTTATCTCCTCTACTATATAAAGAGGACTTTTTTGTCACGCCCCGCAACTCGGCCTATGCAGATCGAGGGCGCGTGACCGGCTGGTAGCCTAGCTACCTGAGGCCAACATACATTAAACTAGTTGAACACCTATGCATAACCATGGTAGAACCACACTAACTACATTACCCTCATCGACCAAACAAGCCGAGAAAAGAAAATTCAATTCTCCTTGTCTACGCACATCGGTAGACGATAGAGTAATGCTACAACCTCGATCTCCCACGAAGTGAAAACGGTCACCCTCGGGTGTACAAAAGGTAACTCAATGCTGAAAGCAATCCATCGTAGCACGATAGCTGGCCAACCAATCCATACCAAGGCTTATGTCAAAACTAGTCATGCCTAACACGATAAAATCGAACACAAAACGTCGATCGGTGATCTCCACATTGCAAGATCTGCAGACTAGTCTCAAGGTTGATATGCCTTCCACTGGAGTGTCTAATAAAAGTATTGAACATAATACCTCTATCTCTAACCCCAATGCTAAGGTGGAAGATAAAGCGATGAATGAATGTGATGCTCTCGTGTCGATGAGAACATGAACCCAAGAATTAAACACAAGTACCTTATACTATAGAGGTATCGAGTTGCGGTTCATGCTGTCCCTAACGGTCCAGCTACTGATGTCATAGCATAGACTCGCCCCTAAGTCCTCTAACCCTGCTAACCCAAAGCCTGTGATCCTGATTGATAGGAAGACTGCACTGATGTAAATGCTAGAGTGGTTCTCAAGGCCTAAACTGACTGGGTAGGTTGGTGAGATCCTATTGCTCCTTGATTGCTCTTCCTCTGTGTGCATTGCCGCATGACATGACCAACCTAACCACACTGGTAACAAGTAGATGGCCTTCTGCTCTGTGACTGCTCCTGCGTCTGACTGCAGGACTGTCTCCTCTGTTGAGACTACCGTTGCTGTTTTTGACCCTTATGTGGGCACTCCGCAATATGATGCCCAGGTTGGTGACAACCAAAACAAGTCGGGCCTACTTAGTACGACTGTC
>BRYF01000026.1:4492500-4495000 GCA_030159135.1 Actinidia polygama | reverse complement strand
AGAGGTGGCTTTGAGTATTTCATCACCTCTGTTGATAATTACTCAAGGTTTTGATGCATTTATTCGATACACCGCAAGTCCTAGTGCTTCGAGAAATTCATAGAATATAGGAAAGAAACAAATAATCATCTGGGTAATTGTATCAAGACACTACAATCTAATGTGGTGGTGAACACTTCTTAGGAAAGTCCATGGAATACTTATTGAAATGAGGGATTGGATCCCAGTTGTTTGCACCTGGTATATCACAATTAAAATGGTGAAGCGGAAAGAAGGAATGGGACTCTTAGAATATGGTTAGATCTATGAAGAGTTATTCGGATTTACATAATTCGTTATGGGGATATGCACTAGAAAAAAAATCATATATTTTGAACTTAGTTCCATCTAAGTAAGTACCTTCCACACCCATAAAACTATGAACTGGATGCGAGCCTAGTTTACTGCATGTTCGGATTTGGGATAGTTCAACACACGTGATGAAAGGGAATGCAGATAAGGTGAATCAAGAACAAAAGTTTGCTTCTTTGTGGGATATCTTAGAAGAATGAAAGGTAATTTTTTTTGATATTCCTAAGAATCAGAAGGTCATTTATTAGCACTAATGCATGATTCTTAGAGAAAGGCTATGCAATAAATCATAAGCCCATGAGTAAAATTGTTTTGAAAGAAATCAGAAGGGATATATAGTACAAACTTCTTCAATAATGAAAGTATAATAGGAAACATCACAAAATAGGGATATTGATATTCTGGTACCTCGCCGTAGTGGGAGGATCATTTGTACACCCTAATGATATATGCTATTGGGTGAGTCTTATGACAGCATTCCTGAAGAACTGGATACCAGTGCTTGTAACTACAATGAAGCCAATTAAGATAAATATGCAAAACTTTGACATAAGGCTACGAATTCAGAGGTGAAGTCTATATATTCTATTTAGGTTTGGAATCTTATAGAACCATTCAAAGGGATAAAATCCATTGGATGCAAGTGAGTTTATAAGAAGAAGAGATGGGCATACGGTAATATAGAAATCTTTTAATACTAGGCTTGTTGCGAAAGAGTTCACTTAGAAAGGAGGTCTCAAGTATGAGGAGACTTTTTTGTCGGTAGCCATGCTAAAATCAATCAGAATTCTCTTATCAATTGAAGCTCGTTTCAATGACGAAATTTGGAAGATAGATGTTGAGACTACGTTTCTTAATAGGAATCTTGATGAGTGCATCTATATGAAGCAACCAGATGATTTGTAGCAAAGGATCATGAGTGCACGTTGGCAAAGGGCTGGAAATGATTGCATTGCATTTCTATGTTGTAATTTGATTTCTCACTCATCTTTATCCTCTGAATAGGCATAGTAAGTTGTTGAATTTTCAGACCTTTAAGTGAAAAAAAAAAGATTGGAGCTTCATGGAAGCAAAAGGGAATGACATACACAACAATGTGCAACATTATTTTGATTTGACAATTGGACATTCACTTTTTTAACCATAACTCTCTAACAATGTATCATTTCTTTGTGAAAATAATTCCATCAGAAATTATATATAAATATCTTTCCAACAGTAGATCATGGACACAAAACGGAGTTCATACAAGAGAGATAGTTGTTTAAAGTTAGCCCATTATATATCTCTCGGGACAGAGTTTATAAGTTGGATAATCACTTAAGAAATAAGTTGTTAGCTTTATTTTGGCCTCCTTAGGATCTTGATCTTCACTTGGTTGGTCGTTTAAGATTTTATAATTTGTAATTTATTTTTCATGACACTTTTAGTGTTTCTAATATGATGCTTGTATAGGCTTTTGAGAAAATTACAAATAATACGTTCAATTGATCTTTTTCACTTTTTTAATTTTTTTACCTTGGAATAAGATAATATTGAAGCAAATAAATAAAATTTTGATTTTACATTCAAAATGACTTAGTTTTAAGGCTCTAAATGGAATTTGGGTTTTCTGCTCTATTTAGATACTTAAATTTGAAATATAGGCATTTAAAACTCTTATCTCAAATCAATTGAGTATATTTGGATAACAAATATACCAAAGGATTTAAAATCCCATGAAAATTACCCCTTAAATTTCAAGAGCAAAGTAAAGGGATTTCGAATAACTCTAAAATAAGTATTATTTGACAAATCCCTCTACCTCCCCACACATCTCAACCTCGCCTCCAATATTTTACCCTCATCTTTGCTCTCCTCTCTCTCTCTCTCTCTCTCTCCGTGTTAAGAGTACATGTTAATTAAGCATCGTATGGTTAACTATTAGTAGTTGGTTCGGGGTTAAGGAATACTTTCTGTTAATAAAGTCAGTGTATATATATATATAAGCTGAGGTTAAGGTTGTTAGCCCTATGGCGTCAATCCAATAATGTTGCAAATATTTTGATGATAACAAATTCTATCATATTGCTCTAATGTGTTTAATTCAAGTATGATAGTTCCAAGAAATATTCAAGCACACATTCTCAAGGATCAAAAAGATCCGAAT
>BRYF01000026.1:4480000-4487500 GCA_030159135.1 Actinidia polygama | reverse complement strand
GTATCGTCCTCTCCGACTGTCCATCTGTCTGTAGGTGAAAAGTTGTGCTCAAATTCAGCTTTGTCCCTATTGTCCTTTGTAGAGATTGCCAAAATCTAGACACAAACCTCGGATCTCAATCCGATGTGATTGATACTGGAGCTCCATGCAATTGCACGATCTCCTTCAAGTAAATAGTCGCTATTTGATCCATAGTTTGCGTATTCTTGATTGGAATAAAATGTGTTATCTTGGTCAAACGATCAACTATGACCCAAATCGAATTATTCCTTCTCACTGTACGAGAAAAGCCTACAACGTAATCCATTGTGATATCCTCTCATTTCCACTTTGATACTGGCAATGGTTGAAGTAATCCTGCTGGCTTCTAGCATACTACTTTAATCCACTAAAATTGCAAATATTTATTGAGATACTCTCTAATGTCTCGTTTCATACTCATCCACCAGTACATCTCCTTCAAATTCTGATACATCTTCATCATTTCTGGATGAATTGCCCATGTTGTCTTGTGTCCCTCATCCGTTATTTGCTGCTTGAGATCAAAAACATTAGGCGCGCATATTCTATTCTAGAATTTGAAAACACCATCTATCATTTTGAACTCCGAATATGGTTTTGTTGCAAGGTTGTCGTGAATCTTTTTGAGTTTGGGATCCTTCATTTGCTTGAGTTTAATTTCCTCTAAGATTGTCGACTCCGCAATAATTGTTGTACATAGACCACCCTCTATTCTCCTAGTGACCACTTTTAACTCTAATTCCTCCATCTCTTTGTATAAACATTGTTGTTCCGTAATTAGCATATGCAGCTTCCTTGTTGCCTTTCGACTCAAAGCATCTACTACTACGTTTGCCTTTTCTGGATGGTATTAAATGTTCATGTCATAGTCTTTCATTAGTTCCAACCATCTTTGTCATCTGAGATTTAGCTCTTTTTGCGTGTAAATATATTTCAAGTTCTTATGGTCAATGTAGATTTCACATCTCACCACAGATAAGTAGTGCCTCCATATTTTCAAGGCAAAGATAACTGCTGCTAACTCAAGATCATAAGTAGGGTAGTTATTCTCATGTGATTTCAACTGTCTGAAAGCGTAAGCAATAACTTTTTTATTTTGCATCAAAACACACCCCAACCCCTGATGTGACGCATCACTGTAGATGGAAAACCCTTTAGTGCCTTTTGACAGTACAAGTATCGGTGCTGTCATAAGCCTCTTTTTCAGTTCTTCAAAGCCTTGTTCATGTTTCTCTTTCTAAACAAACGATTCTCCTTTGCGAGTCAACTCTGTTAGTGGCACTACAATTTTTGAAAAGTATTTAATAAACCTTTTGTAATAACCTGCAAGTCCCAAAAAGTTTTGAACTTCAAACATTATCTTGGGTTACGACCAATCCACGATTGCGTTAATTTTCTATGTATCAATCGAAATCCCATATCTATTGATAATATGCCCCAAAAATACCACACTGTCTAGCCAAAATTCATATTTCTTGAATTTAGCATACAGTCTTTGGTCTTTCAATATCTGCAACACTATCCTCAAATGGTCCTCATGCTGATTCTCCTCCTTTGAATAAATAAGGATGTTATCAATGAAAACGATCACAAACTCATTCAAGTAATTCTTGAAAATCCGATTCATTAGATCCATAAATGCTGCTGGTGCATTGGTTACCCCGAATGGCATTATTAGGAACTCGTAATGTTCATAGCGTGTTCTAAAAGTTGTCTTCTCAATATCCTCCGATTTCACCTTGAGTTCATGGTATCCAGAATGTAAATCAATCTCTGAAAATACTAGAGCCCCTTGTAATTGGTTAAATAAATCATCAGTTCTTAGTAACGGATATTTGTTCAACTCACGGCAGTCAATACATAATCTCATTGTCCCGTATTTCTTCTTCACAAATAACACCAGTGCTCCCCATGGCAACGAACTCAGTCATATGAAACCTTTGTATAACAATTCTTGCAACTATGTCTTTAACTCCTTCAACTCTGCAGGAGCGATATGGTACGGTGCTTTAGAAATTGGATGGATTCTGGGCGCAACCTTAATGAAAAATTTAATTTTTCTATTCACAGGCATTCCTGGTAACTCCTCAGGAAATACCTCGGGGAACTCACGGACTATAGGAATGTCTGTCACAAATTAGTCTTCTGACGAAGACGACATTACACTACACAGATACTCCCAACAATGCTTTCTCAAGAGTCATTGGGCACAAGACTTAGATACAAAGTATGGGGGGAGTTACTATCCTCTTTGCTTCTAATCAGACCTCTTTTTATACTGAATTCAGAAAAATTATACATTTCTTCGGACAATAGATTGTGGCCCCATTCCTGGATAACCAATCCATTCTGAATATGACATCAAAGTGTTCTATTTCCAACGGTATAAGATCTGTAGGTATTATTGTATCATTAATACAAACACTACAGTCTCGATAGATAGTTGAAGCAGACCATGCCCTTATTCGTGGGTTGTGACACTATTAACTCATAACCTAGAGGTTTAGGTTCCTTATTCAATTTACTAGCAAATTTTGTTGACACAAATGTATGTGAAGATCCCATAGCAAATAAAACATAAGCAGGTAAAGAGCAGATTAATATGTTACCTACAACCACAATTTCATTATTCCTTGCATGACTTGGCATAAGCGCAAAAACTTGTCCTTGTCTTTGGTCATTCCCATTGCCACCCTTATTCCTTTGGTTATCCTGGCGATTCCCTCCTAGCCTTGCATTTCCTCCTCCTTGACCTCCCCTCGACACTATTGCCCCAATTCTCAATTTCGGACAATTTCTTTTGATGTGACCCATTTTGTTGTAGTGAAAACATCTGACATCAGTCATGTTCCTCCAACATTCTCCCGAGTGATTCTTCCCACATGTCGAACACGTCGGTATTTGCCCCCTCGGATTTCTCCCTTGGCTTCTCTAGTTCGATTCCGACTTTTGTCTCTTCTATCCACTCGGCCCTTCATTATTGAAATTCTGTTATTTCTTGTTATCACAGTACTTCCTCTTCTCCATTTCATCTTGTTCTACTATAATGGCACGGTCCAGAACATCAGCATATGTTAGCAATACTAATGGCCGTATCACCCTCTTGATCTCGTATCTCAATCCATCCTCAAATCTCCTCGCTCGCATCTAATCTTATTTACTAATGGTCGTATCACCCTCTTGTGAATGCCACCTCGTACTCCACAATAGTCTTCCCCATCTGTTTCAATTGTTCAAATTCTGCACACTTCACGTTCTGTAATGCCCTTGGCACATAATTCTCCTTGAAAATTACTTTGAATCGAGCCCAATTCATGCCTAGTTCCTTTACTCCTTTCAAATTCTATCATCTGCTAGCTGCACCAGTCAACAGGTACGAGCCTATCTTCATTTTTTTCTATTCACCACACCTCAACAATCAAAAGTTCTTCTCCATTTCTATTAGTCACTCATTGGCTTTAACTGGATCTATTTCGCCACTGAACATTGGCGTTTGAGTTTCAAAATTGCTTTTCTATAGCAACATTCTTAGCTGGTATTGCTGGGTCTTCAGTTTCTCTTCGATATTCTAATGTTTTTCCCTAATTTTAATTCTCTCCTCCATTAGAGTATTGATCCCTTGTCAGTTATGGTTATGGTTGTGGTGGCTGTAGATGTTGTTGAGTAGTTGTTGTTGACAGCCATTGCTCCCACTAATGTTTGCATCATGTTCCTCAATTCATCCATTTGTGTAATAGCATTCGCCTGATTTCCTTGTCCATTCGATCGAGGATTCATCATCTCGATTAATCTATAGTGCATGTATGATGGTTATTTCGATGCATAATTTCATATGTTATATAGTACGCACTTAATCAAGTATTATATACAAATATAGTATAACTATAGTATAAACACCTATTCAGCTCTGGATTTTAGTCAATAAAATCCGTAAACTAGTGCTCTGATACCACTTCTATCATGACCCAACCCATTTATAAACGTGGCTCCACCCTTATCATGTTGTCATATCGATCGGCCAGTGAGATTCACTCACTTAAGGCCTATTTACTTAACTTATTTTAGGAATTTCCTTTCATTCTAAGATATTTATACTTCAATAAAAACAAAACATGTGGAAACGTATTTAAATTAAATCAAAGATGACGTGTTATTCAAAATCTAAAAGTATTCTTACATTTTCATATACAACTACGGTTCTGGCCACAGTCCAGCACAACCGTCATCAAAACTGTACAGGTTCAAAAGAACTAACTTTCCTGTATATAACATAGGACAATAAAAACTAACTAAAGTCATCTGCCTTCAGTCGCATTTCGCCTCGTTCGCATTCCTTGCGTCTTAAGCACTAGGCTAGTGTGAGTCAAGTTATATAATACAAACAGGTGCCCATGAAATTATTAAATATCAATTCATTTCAATCATATAACTTTAATTTGTCAATCTTTTTTTTTTCAATCGTTGGCTCATCTAGGCCTATTACCTTGATTTCATATCAAGAATTCAAAATTATATTGGATTCACATTTGCGACACATACACCCGTTCAACGAACACTAGTAATTAGGGAGCGACCCTAACGTAAATATGGCATGATATCAGCCATGATCATATGGCTATGATCCCACCTTTATTACATCATTTCTTGCTATATTTGTTCCCTTAGCAATCGAGGCATCGTTCAAACTATGTGTCGTCAAAATTATATTTTCAAAAATAATCATTTCATGGCACAATCAAAACATAATATAATTTGTATTTTTTTGTAAAAATCATCATATTTCAATAATTCAAACAACACATGATTTCATCATAAAATTTATTTTAAGTAAGTAAAATATAACAAGGCTCACCGAAAGCATGCACAAGTCTTATATATATATATATATATATATATATATATATATATAAATATGAGTGTCTATAGTAAAAATATCATAAAATTTGAAGCTACATAACTAGTTTAAAAATTCGTTAAACAACCTCAGTTTCTGCACATAAATTCTTCTATCAGTAGCTTGGTTTATAAATTTTTTGGGCATTGAAATCCTTCTGTAATTCCTGAAATTAAATAATTAATAACTAGACATACAAATGTATCACATATAAAATATTCATATTTTTAAAACGTATGTAACTATTTTTATTAAATTCTCAAACTTTCTGTTCAAAGGATTTTTCGAATTTATGAATTTATATTTGCAAGCCAATTTCGAATCATTATATTCTGAATTTGAAATAAAGTTCTGAATAACAATTGTAGATAATTTTAATAGCTTTCAAACGCAACTTTAATTAAGTAATGTAGACATCATATGGGAAAGTTATGATAGAAATACGATTCGCTAGTCCAGTAGTAAAATATGATTCCGACTTCTTTGAATTTTGATTTTAAAAATACGTATAAATGGGATATTTTGGGGGTATTTAGAAGGTTTAGATATGATAAATAATATGTTTAATAATAAGACTTAAAATGAAAGAAAAACTAAAGAAATGAAAAAGGATTTGAATTTTTACCTCAATAGAAATATTGGAGTATTTTTCGATTTCGGTTCTTTGTTCTTCTTTTTCTTTCTTTCCTCTGAACTCTCTCTGTATTTCTCTCTGTTTCCGTACTCCTCTCTGTTTTCTTTTATTCTCTTTGTCTTTTTATTTCTTTGTTTGTGAAAGTGCTAGGCTTTTATTCTTAAAGTTTGAAAGTTGTTTGGCTTAGGCTTACACTTATCCACCATCACATGGCACACATGCACGTACACACTCATCTATGTGCCACACACACACACAATGCACATCCATGCGCCACTTTACATGCATGGTGACATATATCACCCTGTGTTCGCCATGCGTCATGCGACGTGTCCACAACGTGTCGCATTATCGTGTTTTATTTTTCTCTCTAATTTTATAATTTATTGCAAAAAATATTAGTTGCATTTAAAATTAAATAAATTAATTCGGTTACTAATTTAATACTCGTTTTCACGGGTCGGTATTACACTTTTCATTTGTTCAAATGTGAATTTTTGGCTTAGATCAAAATTCACCGACCAATGGTTCGATAGATGTCGATCAATTCAATTTCGCAGTTTTGATGTAGTTCTAGTCGACTTTGCCTAATTGGACTTGGTTTGGACTTCCTAAACTCGATTTCAGTAGATTTCTTGTTGGTTTAGGAACTTGGTTTAGCAAGGAATTAGTTTTGGTATCAATGTGTTTTTGGTGGAGAAGTTTGATGGGGGGTTTTGATTGCAAAAATTATGGTGGAAAAGTTTGATGGGGATGGACAATTTTGGTGTTCAGCAGTGCGACATTGGATATTTTTTTGGGAGCCGCCTCAAACGTTTGGTTGTGTCTTGGATAAGTAGACCCGTTCGGGACACATTTTTTTGGTTGTTAGGGGAAAGCCTCGGCCCCAATCGAGAGGAGTCCCTAAGTGTGGTGTGCCTATTTTCATAAGAGGATGAGGATTCTGATTTTGCACTTGTGGGTTCATTGTTTATTTGCCATTCGAAACAGTGGATTCTAGATTCTAGTTGCACCTATCATATGTGTCCTAATAGGGATTTGGTTTTCAACTTTGAGGAGTTGGATTTTGGTACTGTCTTTATAGGTAGTGGCCAGGCTTGTAACACTTTGGATAGGTAAAATCAAATTTTGCATGATGGATCCGCCTTTGATTTGTTTAATGTTCAGTATGTCCCGAACTTAATTCAGAATCTCATCTCGTTGGGAGTTTTATAGTCCATTGATTGGTAATCACATTGGTTAGTAGATCTCCAAGAACTTGATTGGGTGTTCAAGTCATGATATGGGTACTTGGCGCAACAACTTGTACTTTGGAGTACAGTTAATGGTGGAGTAGCCAACATTGCTAAGAAGATTGGCGAATTTGCTTTGGATATTACCAATTGGCAGCACATGCATCGTTTTGGTGAAAAGGCCTTGTAAGGGCTATGGAAGCACACTTGGTTTGATTTGGGTATGCATTGTATTTTGGGGAAGCAATTTGGAGTTAAGTTTTGGATGCCAGTCAATCAATTATTTGGTTCACTTGACTTTGTTTGGGAGCTTGCAATCATTGCTTATTTTGGTGGTAAGTATCAATTTGGTTTGTTAGTTAAGTCGTGTTGCTATTGTTTCTATCTCCTCGGTTTTGGTTTTGGTTTTGATTTTGGAAAATTACATTCGTTTTTTTGAAGTTGGTGTAGATAGATTGTTTGGGACTAATTTAGATTTTGAATTTGAGTTTGAAAATTTTGTTTGGATATTTGACACTGCAAACTTGGTTTTTGGGATTATGTTCAATTGCTTAGACTTAATCCATTTGGATTTATTTGGGCACTATAGGGTGCAATTTGAGATGGCCTTGAAGACGATTTAGTTAATTTTGCGTCTTTGGTATTCCATTTGTTTCAGGATTTGGTATTTGGAATTTGATTTGAATATCAAAACTTGAAATTTGAAGTTGTCACGACTC
>BRYF01000026.1:4397500-4400000 GCA_030159135.1 Actinidia polygama | reverse complement strand
AATTGATTACCTTTTCCCTTGCACACAATGCTCATTCCTTGCTTGAAACATCAATTGGATTTTCTGCTAGAGGGGAAAATGCCAAAATTTAATTTTTTTGGTGCTCTTGTCGGCTGTTTGGTTGGTTTTGGATCGAAAGAAATTGTAGAATATGGAAGGGCAAGGAGTCAATTTAAAAAGAAATATCGTCAGGTATACATTTCCTTGCTTTCCTTTGGGCTTGTCATCAAATAGTTCAAATGAGCCTATTTGGTGTTGCTTCCTTGATAACGCTGCAGTAACTTCCAGCAGTGTGTTATTAAAATTTTTTTTGCTTCCATTAGTTCGTTGATGAGAATAAACTATGATGGTGGTGGTGTAATGTGGGGGTCATAGGTAGCAGACACGTCCCAAGAGGTCAAGTCTTGGCAATTGTGACCTTATAGAAGGCAGAGTCGAGCTTTTTAGCTGGACCAATTTTTGTGATTGATCAAGAAAAAGGTTGTCTAACACTGGTTACGAGATGGCATTGGTGAACTAGAGCTCAATCCCTCAGTTCATGGTGATACAAACCATTCTAGTGAGAGAGACATTTCTAGCTTTGCACTCATGGATTTTCAAGGCAGGTTGGATTTCAGTTGGTCGTCTTTCCACTGGAAAAAAATATTAAAGAACTAAGAAGTCAAAAGATTGCCAAGCGTTGAGGTTATGTTCGTTCTCATTCGTTGAGGTTATATCTATAACCAGATTTAAGCAGTTTGAGTCTCTTTATTGTTATTGTTGTTGCATTCGGATATGTATCTACTTCGTGTTTCAATTCGTGATATAGTTTGAGTCTCTTTAGAGTTCTCTCTTATTTGTTGGTGCTGGTTACATACCAGTTCCAAGTCAAACTCCTCCTCCTGAAATGGCCAATAACATAGTTGCCGTTTAAATCATTGACTTGTATGACATACTCAGGCTGTGTTTGGATCAAGGATTGGTGACGGAAAAGAAAACGGAAATGTAAGAGAAAGTTAATCTAACAGTCCTGAACGTTGGATCCCCTAACTTTTCCATTTTCATTTCCTTTTCCTCCACCAAATCCTTGATCTAAATACAGCCTAAAGGAAACAAAGAAGGAAAACTCCTTGTGTTTCAGAATGATAGGTAATTATTTATTGGTACTTGAATATCCTTTTTTCTACCCATTTACAAAATATGATTCTTTTGGTGATGACGTCTTCGAATAACCATGTCAACTTTTTCTACCTATGTTCAGGATCTGTATTCCTTGAGTTCGAAGAAGGGAGTTTATCTTGTCCTTCATGGAGCTTCTGGAGTACCCCAGGAACTTGTCAAGGTGTGCATCATTCATACATACGGTTTGAGTAATGCTTTGTAAACTAAACCTCATAGATATGCTGAATATAGAATGGTGTGGCTGCCTTTACCATTTCGTTCTTGAAAAAAGGAAATATAGTGTTTCTTTTGTTATTAACTTTGTAAATTAATTACAAAATTGCCACCACCGCATTGTTCTATGGAGGATATTCTATAAAAATTATGTGAGGATATAATATTATCTCATTGGGTGCTTTGAACAGGAATGCATAGATTTGGGTGTGAGGAAGTTCAATGTGAACACTGAGGTGAGGAAGGCTTACATGGAGTCAATAAGCAGCCCCCAGAAAGACCTTGTTCAGGTTATGGCATCCGCAAAGGAAGCAATGAAAGTAGTGGTTGCTGAGAAGATGCATCTGTTTGGGTCAGCTGGAAAAGCATGCTTTTAACTTGTATGGAAGGGGAGGGGGAGGGGAGGCTATTTCCTTTCTGCAAGTCATTCGTTAAATTTCTGTCAAATAAATCCCAACTTCAAGCAGTGAAGCAGCTGCAATGTGCATGAATTACTATTCTTGTAATTCGGAAGATTATGTATCGTGAATAATGAGTATTAATTTATACATTCGAAGGCTTTGTTTGGATCAAGCATTTGCCCTTGGTAACCCCCAACGCAGCCTATATCTAATCGGTTGTATTTCCTTTGGTGGGTTTCTGTATCTATCTTTTGGGACATTTCAATATTGGATTAATAAATGTGTTGTGCAATTTTGAGCAATTTTCACTTTGAAGGAGGGGTCTGGGAATAAATACTTATTTTGAAGTGAGCCAAACTTCAAATGTCTTGAGAAGGGATCAGATCTTCATGTTTCAAGACACTTTCTTTTTCACCATCTTTTCCTTCCGTTTGTTACTTGGTTAATAATGAATGCTATGAAGAATCACAAATACATTACATACTGAAAACTGGAGGGAGAGTAGACCAAGGAAACCAGAGCAGTTAAGAACAGGAAATTACTACAATTTATGAACCACTCTTTAGCATTTTTTTTCCGATTCATTCACAGTACAATATAAAACAAGTTCCAAATAATATGAATCACACAAAAAATGCGAATCCAGTTCTATTATGTTTATAATCAACTCCATTGCCTTTCAAATTAAGTTGGTCTTGGCCTGTAACTGATGAGAAAGTGTCTTT
>BRYF01000026.1:4370000-4377500 GCA_030159135.1 Actinidia polygama | reverse complement strand
TTCTAGATAGAGAAATAGTGTATCTCCATCCGTCGTTGCCATTTGTTAGTCCTTTCGACTATTGTTCCTGTTTCCGTTGATTGATTTTTGATCTTTATGATGTCGATTACCTTTTGAGATTGACCCTCGATAAGCCGCTAGTATTCATTCTCTTTTCTACAATTCTCCTGCTTTTTCCTTTTTTGTGAGTGTGATCTGTACTTGATTTCTGATTTGCATATATGTGTTTAAGCTTTGCTTCGTATCTATACACCCTTGCATTTCTACTAATTTTCTTTTCGTCTTAAGTTTTTGATTTTTGACTTCTCTGCCATTGTTGGACCTATATTTCTATGAATTGGGTTAATTTTCACCCATTTATCCTGATGAAGTGGGTTGGGTCTGCCTTGTAGAATTATTGGCCTAAGAGTTTTGTCCCTTAGGCCCTTTTGTTGTTGAGATGGTTTTGGGGCTATAGGAAGGTCTGGTAGTTATCCCTTAGTGGTAAGTAGCCTTGTTAGGGCAGAGTTCAGTGCTCTAGTCGAGCTCATCTGAATCTGCTCCCAAAGCTCGTCATAATTGGCTGGTTGAGCTCGTTCTAGTCAACTTTTTTCTATTTCCAAAACATGGAATTGAACCGAGTTCAAATACTGGTCCACGACGACGAGGCCATGGAAAGATTTAGTGCTTGACGTGGCATCCTCACTGATGTTATAATATAGCGTTCTGGACCAAATGATGTTGCCCGCCTAGTGTAGGGCAATGAGAATCGCATTCGCATTTGGCTGATCTACCAAGTCGGGCTCTGATTCCAGATCAGTCCATTGCTGAAGGAAGTGATGGCGTGCTGTCGCCTCACCTTTATGAAAATATCCATCAACTTCATCTGCACCATGCTCACGGTAGACACGTTGATGCGTCTAATGGAAAAGCCCTTCAGTGCCGAGGATCTACTGCATGTTTATATTGTAGTTCAGCTGAAGATGGAGTTGGGCAATCCTTTTTACATGGATAATCATTAACTGTGCCTGAGGAACCCTAACTAGGCTCAAACAAGATTGGTCACCGGAACCACTAGACAAAGATTTGTTCCTTAACGAGTTCGTATGGGTTTCGAGTGCTTAGAAATTCTAGGCTAGAGATGACGGTCTCTGGTCATTCCCAAGGTTGAACAAATGTTTTCCTAATAGAAGTATTCCTTTCGTTGAGTTCATGTTCTTCATGCTTTATGAATTTTCCTTATATCAATTTGATATTTGTTTGTGCTACTTATGCAGATTTCAACGACAAGTTCAAACGTCGTTCTGACCAGTGCAAAGAGCCTATTTGAGCTTCCAACAATAGGCAAGAACCAAGGGAGGTAGCCGCACTCCTCTTGTATGAACCAATCTATCGGTATACGATTCCGCGCAAGATTGAGGTGCTCGACAAGATTAGTCTTCCTCCCCTAGGCATCGAAGTTCGGGCTTTGAGGTGCGACGCCTTTAGTCTAGAGAGACCCAAAGACAAGCTCAGTGTGCACTGGCCCGTTGCCTTAGTCCAAGGTCGAGGAGAGGGCATCACCTCAAGCTTATCGAGTTGCGTTTCCTCGAATTCCCTTAATAGCGAGGAGGAAGAGTAGGACAGCGTTAGCCAACTCGTACTGAATAGAGATCGCAGCCGAGTGATTCCCGTAGTTGAACCAGAGAATCTAGACCTACCCATCTCTATATTAAGCTCGGATAGCAAGCATCCAGATGATCTTTCCCACAATCCACCTCGATCCGTGGGAAAGGTTGAGATCGTGCCTTCTTCAAGGTAGGCCAACGTTTTTGGTGGTAGTTCGGGCACAACCAACATAATGAGGTTTAGGAATCTAAAAAAAGAAGACTACGTTGTTTGCCGATCTTCCCTTTGTAACAACCCCTCTTGTCAGCCAAGCCTCTGAGCAAACTATTGATTCAATTTTGGGCTGGCTGAGGCGATCGTGGAGGTCAATCTAGACTCATCGGAGGTCCCTTTTTCAAATAAAAGCAAAGGGAATGAGCTTACAGAGGGCACATCTAGGAGGTCCAAGAGGAGGGTGGGGGAAAACGAGCTCGGGTGCTCCGACCAAGCTTTGGAAACTTGAGTTCTCCGCTTGCGAGCTCGGTAGGCAAGTGATGGTGGCTGATTCTTCCAAGGATCACGACACCAGCATAGCCTTTGCGTGTGCCGTCTTGCTGCCTAACGATGTCACTTCCCTTGACGAGGAGTCCTCAAAGATGTTTTGGGATCTGCTAGTGATGCAACAAGTTCAGGTGAGTGTCGCGACCTTGTTATATTTGCATTGTGTCTCCGATACTTGATGTTTCTTGTTTTTTGCTTTGTAGAGCTTCTAGAGAGCAACTTTCTTCTCGGATCGCATGAAGGAGAAGTCAGCCGAGCTTAAGAAGGCCAAGAAGAAGGTGGGCAATCTGGAGTCTGAGCTAAACAAGGCCAAGCTCGCCTGGAGTCTAAGCTAAACAAGGCCAAGCTCGACCTGACTATTATCGACCAACTAAAGGCAGATTTGGCTACTGTTGAATAGGCCTTAGATGCTAGGTACACGGTCGTAACCCAGGCTCAAAATAAAGTTGTTGCTATTGAGGATGCTCTTGCTGAGCTTTAGATAGTAGCTTGTGACCTTGTCTATGAGCGAGTCTTTAATAGGGGGTTAGCTGGGCTGGGGATAACTACAGTAGGTAGGTCACTGAGATTTGTTCTGAGGCCTATATGGAGTGGTGGACTGCTTTCTTAACTGAGATCGACATCCCTGAAGACAACCCAGCATGGGTTAAGGCTACTCCTATTCCCAAGTTCCCCGAGTCTCTTATGCCTTACTCACCCTTAATCCTGCCCGGCTTTGATGAGCTAGAATATGTGAACCGTTTGGAGGAAAACAAGGATGTTGTTGATGCTGTCATGGGTCTAGGCAACAGCGCTGTCAACCTCACGGAGGGAAGCCCCGAGAATAGCCGTGGGAGGATTCGAGGAAGAAAACACTGAGGAGGTTGGGGAAAATGAAGCCCAAGATCCCCCTCTCGAGCTCTAAAGAATTTTGTTTTGTTTTTGACGGAACTTGTAAAGACTTGCTTCTATTTCTAAAACTTTCACAATAGAACTCCATTTCTACTTTTATCTCGTTTACATGAGACTCGTACTTTTCTGCTATTTCAATGTATTCGTGCCTGGTAATTCTCTAGGGATAGGGTTTTGAGCTCGTGTAGAGCTTGGCTATTCCTCCATCAAATCTTTGGCAAAGTGTACTCTGGCAAACGCTTAAGGGACAATTTTCAAAGCTGTTGTTGAGCTCAACTAACCTTTTCTTTATTTTTGCCAAGTATGCTTTAGAAAATCTCATAGGGTAGAGTTCAGAGCTCACCTAGGGCTTGACTAATTCTCCATCAAATCTCTAGCAAAGTGTACTCTGGGAAAAGCATGTGGGATAAGGTTTAGAGCTCTTGGCAAGCTTGGCTAACCTTTTTTTAATTTTTGCCAAATATTTTTTAGAAAATCATGTGGGGTAGAGTTCGGAGCTAACCTAGGGCTCGGCTAACTCTCCATCAAATCTCTAGCAAAGTGTACTCTGGAAAAAGCATGTGGGACAAGGTTCGGAACTCCTTTCGAGCTTGGCTAACCTTTCCTTTAATTTTTGCCAAATATACTTTGGTAAACCTTGTGGGACAGAGCTCGAAGCACGTATAGAGATCGGATAACTCTTCCTTACATTTCCTTTGAGTGTGATTGTATGCACATCTAATGGGATATGTGGCGTGCGTGTGAGATGCCACATACCTGTCTCTTGTTAGCCGGTTGACAGTGATTAATATGCGAAACGTCACTTTCTAGGTGTATGCTTTGCTGTATCACATGCCCTGGGTGATAGTTTGCCTTCCTCTTTAATGGTGGGCCGTAGGGATTCCACATTAATGGTGGGCTGTTAGCCTCCCCATTAATAACGGTTTGTTTGTCTTCCATCCGCCCCTATGAATAGAGCAGACCCTGCCTTGGGTTTTGCATCCCAGAACTTTTGGTTTCTCTGATTTTGCTTATTTCTCTAGAATTAGAGTTGGTGGTTTTACAATTCTGCCCACCGAGGCCTTCCGTTGCTGAGGTGGGCTCGAGGAAACAGAAGGTTCTGGTTTGTGCCCCTCGTAAGATAATGGGTAGTCTAAATAGGGCAAAGCTTGGTGTGCTCTGTCGGCTCGTCCATCTTTGTTCCCAAAATTTCTATAATGTGGAGATTTTGTCCCCAAAAGCTTTATAACACGCAACTTCTATCAGTCGGGCTCAGGGCAACAAACTCTCTGTGGCGATTCTACCAGTGTCAAATATTACAGACTTCAGCCTGGATGAAGTTGCTATTGTGAAGCCTGAAGTTATATCATGTTAGATCTGACCCCATGCTAATGGTGCCCTAACTCAGGCAGGCTACTCTTAAGCCTGAATTCGGCATGCTGGAATGATATAATCTTGATCATCACTTCCGGGCACCTAGTTTAGGCAGTTTTGTAATTGGCTGGACGATTGTCCACGAAAAACCTCCAACACAGCTTGGGGCGAAGCTTGGTTTGACCGTCTAGAATAGGTTTTGTGCTTGCATAGTCTTGTTGTCGAACAATGTTGTACTTGAATGACTCTTTGTAATGAACGAACTCCAGCCTTGTAATCAAACTAATTTGCACTTGAATAAAATTTCTTTTTTGTACCTCGTTTGTATTCTACTATTTGTCTTGAATTTTACATTCATGTGTGTCGTTTGATTCATAGAACATACTTCGAACCTCGATCGTAGCTCGACTAACTTGTCTTCAGTAAATCTGTTGTATACACTTGGGCACACCTGCAGGACAAAGTTTGGAGCTTGATTAACTCTTTCTTTTGTAAATTTTTTGGCTAATTATACTAGAAAATTTTTGAAAAGATAAGCTCAGAACTTGTGTGGAGCTCAGCTAGCCCTTCTTTAAATATTTTCTAAGTATACTAAGGCAGATTTGTTGGACAGAGCTCGGAACTCACTAGGAGCTCAACTAACTCTTCCTCGTACGCAGATTAAGACTAAATATACTTTGGAAAAAATTTTGGAAGATAGAGCGCAGAGCTCGCTTGGAGTTCGGCTAGCCCTTCCATAAACTTTTTCTAAGTATAATTAGGCAAATTCATTGGACAGAGCTCGAAACTCACTTGGAGCTCAGTTAACTCTTCCTTGGAATTTTATTAAGTAAACTCTGGCAGAATTAAGGAAGCATAGCTCGGAGCTTGTTTAGAGCCTTGTTAACCCTTTTTGAAATTCTTTCCAAGTGTACTTGCATAAAAATTCAAATCTTGTGAGACAGTACTAGCGTAGAGCTCAGCTAACCCTTCCCTTATAGCAACTTGATAATCAAGAATTTGAACAAGTGTATTGATATAAACTCCAGATTGGTTGGAAAAATTACATCTCAATGGTAATATTTTTTCAAATTGTTGGAATTCCAAGGTCTCAAGGCTTGCTTTCCTTCAGAATCCTCAAGGTAGTAAGTATCCATGCCGGCGAGCTTGACTATCTCATAAGGCCCTACCCAGTTTGGGAAGAGTTTCCCGTTTGCCGGGTCTTTGGTATTTCTAACCACTTTCCTCAAAACGAAGTCCCCAACTGAAAATTCTCTATGCTAGACCTTCTGGTTGTATGTTTTGGCTAACTACTTCTGGGAGTTAGCCATCCGTATGAGTGCTTTTTTTCTTCTTTCTTTAGCGAGGTCGAGGTCCCGAGCTAAGACTTTCTATTGTGACTAACGTCGTACGCTTTAGTTCGTATTGTGGGTAAACCGACCTCCAGCGGGATTACATCTTTGGACCAAAAAGCCAAAGAGTAAAGCGTTTCATTCGTTGCTTTTCGCGGCGTGGTCTGAGAGGCCCACAAAATGTTTGGAAGTTCCTCGACCCACTTCCCTTTGGCCTTTTCAAGCCTCTTCTTTATTTTGTTCATGATTGTCTTGTTGGTGGCCTCGGCCTACCCGTTGCATTGCGGGTAGCTCGGTGTTGAGTTGTAAAATTCAATCTTCAGCTGCTGCAACAGGTCTTTAACTTTTTTTCTAATGAACTGGGTCCCGTTGTTTGATATGAATGCCCTGGGGATGCTGAATCTGGATAAAATATTCCTCCGAATGAATCTGATCACGTCCATCACCTTGATTTGGGCTAGTGGTTTGGCTTTCACCCACTTCGTGAAGTAGTCTATTATTGCTAACAAAAATCTCTTATTCCCTAGAGCTCGGGGTAAGACCCCCCCCGATTTACATCCTCCATTGGGCAAAGGGCCATGGACTAGTGAGAGGGGTCAAATTAAAGTTGGCCACGTTATGTATGTATGAAATTTAAATACTTAGGCACAGCTATATATACTTTATGTGCACATCACATTTCCTATTTTCATTTATTAAGACGTTTCCTCAAAAAAATTATATCATTTTAAATGAGTATGCATATGTGATCAACCGGATGAAGGTAAGTCAACCATGGTGGGCCAGCCACTGACTGATCATGAGTCATGAGTCCTCGATCCGCATAGGCCAGGTTGCGGGGCGTGACAGAGTAGTATCAGAGCTATAGGTTGACACTATAAGATTGAGTCATGTCTAGATAGAAGTCTAAGATTGATTATCATGTATGTTATGTGTTATATGAAATAAGAAACGCTAAGACCTAATATAGCTATTGTTGCGCTAAACATTGAACACTTACTATGATTGTGGAAGAGTTATGCCGCCTAAGAGGGGAGGCCGCAGAACCCAAAGGCCGAATTGATCATATTGAGAGGATTCTAGAGGGACTTGTTCAAGTGGTCCAGAATGCTCACAATAATAATAACCACGATAATGCACCACAACAACTAGCAATGCCAATGCCAGGAGTAAAAGTAGTGAACCGTACCACGATCAAGCAATTTCAATAGTTGAAACCCTTAACTTTTCAAGGGACCTTCGATCATTGGCCGCGGAGTCTTGGCTTTTGAAAATTGATAGGTTGTTTGAGTTCTTACCTTGCACTGAGGAGCATAAGGTGATCTTTACCACCTTCACTTTTGAAGGAGCCGCTTTAGTTTGGTGGCAATTGACGAAGCCATTAGAGCCAATATGGTTGTGGCCCAGATTCTTAGAGGTATTCAATGACGAATATTTTCTTGAGACAGTTAGGGATCAGAAAATTTAGGAATTTCTAAACTAGAAGCAAGGAAAGATGACAGTGGTGGAATATAATACTAAATTCATGGAGTTGTGTCGTTATGCTCTGCACATCGTGTCGACAGAATCTCGCAAGGCAAGAAAGTTTGAAGCAGAACTAAGATGGAATATCCAAAACAAGGTGGACATATTATCCTTGCCAACCTATCAGGAAGTTCTTTAGCAAGCAATAATTGCAGAGAGATTGTTAAATGAGATGTCCCAATTCCGAGAGAACAATAGGAAAAGGTCAGAAGTGAATACAAGCAGAGGACAAAGCTCAAAAAGGCAGAGTTCAGGATCATCAAGTGGGAATTCA
>BRYF01000026.1:4352500-4357500 GCA_030159135.1 Actinidia polygama | reverse complement strand
TATGTAATAATATAGATGTCAAATTAAATAATGACCTTGCATAACCTTAACATTTTATGGTTATTACATCATGAGGTCCATTTTAAGAGCCCATTATTTTTAACAATTACTTCATGGGGTCTGTATATGTATTTAAATTTTATACATATATATGTGATTTCATAAAATATAACATGTGCACTAAACACATCTCTTACATGCCACATATAAGAAGTCAACACATACATGTTCAATAATGCGCATGTTCATAAATTATTAATAATAAAATTAAATTAAAGAGTAGCATAAAAAAATATTATATTTATCTTTCAAGCACAGAAGTGACAATACTATGTTGTCTTCAATTTTTCAGTGAAGAAAGTTTAAAATTTATGCTCTGAGCTTACTGTCTTAAAGAGCAATCTAGGTATTTGGTCTCAGTGGATTAAATATACACTTACAACAGAGGGGAACTCGAGTAAACTTGACTTTTGCTCTATTTGAAATTAATCCTTCAAACCCCAATAATTACTATTATTATTATTTTTTATTAGAAACAAAGAATTATTAAATCAATATAGAATACGTAATGTAACACCCAAAATCTATAAATTCCATTAACCCTATGAATTACGCCATAAACGATAATCAAAGTGGATTATAGAAAGTTAATGGTCAAAGAAACCAAATATAAGCCAGAATTTATTTAAAGTCTTAAACTTATAATTTTTGCCCAGTTTTCCTCTAGGCATTCGAACGCCCATATGGGAGTTCGAACGCTCAGGCCAAAAACCAAATTTTCAACTCTCGCACTTATCGAACTGTAAGAAGGACGTTCGAACCCTGCCAACCAAAATCCTTCTTAGCGTTCGAACGGTCTTTCGAACGCTAGATCCAGAAATCCTTTTTAGCGTTCGAACGCTTAAAGGGGCGTTTGAACGCCAATAGTAAAAACAGAAAATAAAAAGGGAACACCAAAGTTAGAATGGGGGAGCCACATGGGATGAAATCCCATGTATCTCAGCATATATACACAAACACACAAACACACCCTCACTCTTACACACTCACGTACAAGAGAGAGAGAGAGGGGCGAGAATGAAAGAAAAGGAAAGAAAGGAGAGGGGAAGGGAGAAGAATTAGAAGAGATAAGTTAAAGCTTGGAGGAGCTCATCTAAAGCTGAAAGAAGCCATTTTGAGAGGTATAAACACATAATCCATGTATACATATGTATATATGTATAGTTAGGGTTTTGGGTTTGATTTAAAACATAGATCTACTAAGTTAGATTTTAAATTAATAGTCCATTTTAAGATATGATAGTGTCCTTGAGCTGTATATCACAGCCTCAGAGTTTTAGGAAGATTCAAGTTAGTTTGATTGAGTTTTTGATAAAAATTCTAAGTTCAGCTACTGTTCCTACGATTTCACATAGTGAGCGTTCGAACGCCCAAGAACAGCGTTTGAATAGTCTGAAGATTTTGCCTAGGCGTTAGAACACCACTTGTAGAACACTTTTGAGCATTTGAACGATCATCCACTTTTAGCCTTAGCGTTCGAACGCCAATGTAGGAGTTCGAACGCCAAGACCAATTGTTGATAGTTTTGACCCTTTTTACTTAAAATCATCTTAGTTATTCCAAAGTATGTCAGACCCTTTAGCATGCTTAGGTGAAGACTTTAAGCGTCAATTTGACAAGTCGTGACCTAGAATGAATACCTTATGATCGAGTCAAAAAGTTATATTAGTTTAATTCATTTTCATGGGACATAGTATTGACATTCCGTGCCTTATGTCCTTATATGTAGGAACGCCAAGCGTAGAACCTAGCCAAGGAATCCCAGGTGAGTAACACGATGTCATGAACAAAATTATGTATTTTCAAAATATTTTCAAAGTGTACTATGTATGTACAAGTATTTTCCATGTTTCCATGCATCAACATTATGTTTAAATACGAATGACATGTCTTCAAATGATATAATATATTACTATGCTATGAACGAAACCCCATGGATAATTGGTTTACATGCAAAATGAAATATGTTCAAAAGTATATGCATAATGACACTCGGGGTCCCCCTGTGGTGGGACCTTAATCTAACCTAATGGTCGTAAAAAGTAGATGAGGGACGTGAAATAAATCATCTATAAGGGATATCTCGGCCTAAAGAGCCACCTGACCTATATGGTCCCATGTTATGTTAATCCGAGTTGTTATGTTTTCATGATATGTTATGTATGTTTATGGAAACAAGTGATGTCATATTTATGAAAGATCAAATTATGAATGAATATTTCAAGAAAGTCATGTCACTTGTTTCACACGTATAATATATATACGATATGAAATTGATCCATGGTATTTTACATTCATGCATCTATTGTTATTCACTAAGCTTTAGCTTATGTTTTCAAAAATAAATTTTAGGTAGCCAATCCGAAGAGCCATAGAAGAAGGCGTAATGTGGATTTAGTTTTGTAGCCTATGGGCTTTATGCTATGTAGAATGTACGAACATAATATGTATAATTTAATTTGGCCATGAATGTATGTAAATAGTTGAACTTAGGCACAGCTCCGTGTACGATATGGATGTGACACTTTATTATTTTAGTATGATTACTTTTCCGCACAAGAAAAATTTATATCATTTTAAATGAGTATGCACAGGAAGTTAGGTAAGTTGGCCTTGGCGGGCAAGCCGTCGGCCATCATGTGCCCACGATCCGCAAAGGTCGGGTTGTAGGCATGATTCGCAAACCAATGCTTTCTGATGGCTATGTCAAAATCATGGTCAGTAACATCTGAAAAATGTCTAGCTGTAAAATCAAACAAATACAGACCAGTGGATAACTTTACCACAGCCAAAAGCAACATGCAATGCATTGGCACATTTTATTTTCCATTTTTGGACATTCAAGCAATATTATGCAATCGTTTCCGCAATCAAGAAAATTAACTTGGTGCAGGCTGTGAATTCTTCTGCTAAACTATGACTTTCTTTTCATAATTGAAAAATCATAAAAGTTGTGAACAATGCTCTAATACCTCATGTAAATCTAAATTCATAGATTTCATCACAATAAACTATAAATCCAAGATTAAAACAATTATGATTTTAATATTATAATAAAGAAAAAATACATAAAACATAATTGTAGCCATAATAGCAAACTTTTAAAGTGATTGACTTTAATAGTTTCTTAATCTCTAAGAAAACTGAGTTTCTCTCTCTTAACTCTTAATCTTGATTACACATTAATGATGAGATACAATGTACATTTATAGGTAGAGAGAAGACTAGTTTCCTTATTAGACTTAAACTCTACCAACCCATCAAGGTGGTTGTATTAGAAAGCAACTTCTCTTTCTTGACCAATAGAAGGAGACGTTTATATGGGATAGGATAAGAAACCTTAACATGATAAACCTAATAAATATATCTGATAGATATCAGATAAGTCATATATGCCACATCATGTGGCCCATAACTATGAAGGAATTATACATTAGTTTATCTATATTTTATTTTTCTTTTGAGAATTTCATATATCAAACATGACTCAAGTAACTTCCAACCATTTTGTGTCGACCAACAAATTGTAAAACAAAGTTACGTAACACATCTCAAAGGCAATGCAAGTTGAAATTTATGCATGGGCATCTTAGAAGAAGGCACCAAATTTTAATTACCTAGACAAAGATTAGGGTCTAATTGGAATATATTCTCCTAACATCAGCCATTGAACTATGGATTTCTACTTGAGGGAAGCAAATCTACTCATGATCATTCATAAGGGAGTACGAATAAGAAGTTGATTGCCAAAGCGGTGCCCATCTGTCAAGGATCGAATACTCGCAGGTACAAAATCGAAAGGTGTGATTTGTACTTCATTGTAATTTGTCTTGCTGTCGATCACAGTCGTTGGGTTGACTATGGAAGAGAGGAGAATATCTGAGAGGATTTGGCGACTTCATTAGGGTTTTGTAGTGCTTTCCCATTAGTTTATCAAGAGATGTTTAGGTAAGATGGGTTCTTGTAATTTTGGGGTGAATTGAAAAAATAGTCTATCTAATTTTTATTGAGTTTGATTTTGGTCCTTACATTTTTAAATATTGTGATTTTATATTTTTATTTTCTCACTTAATCACTCTTATTGGTAATGGAAGTTAGGTTTTTGATTGGATTTGTAGAACATGATCGACATGTGACCTCATTTAATGGCAATTTACTATGAATTGGGCAAATTACAATGGATTTTGGGTGATTTACAATGGAAATTGGGTGAAACTAAGGGAAAATGTTTATTTTTTATTGCAATTTACTATGAAATTTGGCAAATTACAATTGATTTGGGGATATTTATAATAAAAATTGTGTGGGAATAAGGAGAGAAGGTTTATTTTGTTCCTCAAATGATGGTACATGTCACACAAGTATGGAAGTTCGTCCAGAAACATAACAACAAATACCTACTAGGCTAATTTAGCGAGAAAATCAAAATATAACATTAAAATTGTGAAACTTAAAAATACAGGGATCAAAATTGTGTATGAATAAGTCGTTTTACATCCCGCACTTGGTACTTATAGAATTTGACATATGACTCCCAGAATACCACTGTTTCGAACTTCTAATTGTAGTATTCCAAATCAAAAGAACACAACGAACTTTCAAGTGTTTTCTCTCTTTCAAATATATACTAAAATGCAAGATGATGCTATGCATTTTCAGAACTATTAATCATTGTTTTGATTGATATTAAAATGTTGAATAATTGTGGTTTATATAGAAGTTCTCACACCTCTTAGAAGAGGTATGATGCCTTCTAGATGGGCACACCTCTTAAAAAAAGCTCGCCAGAAGCCACCCTCTTAGCCAAACAGCCAACCATTTGGCTAGAAGATAACGTTGTCACCATTGGCGAAGGAAAGAAATTATAATTTTCCTTCCGCATAAATTCTGAACGTAGTGACCGTTTACGAAAAAAAAATTCAGGGAAGCAAGTATAGGTT
>BRYF01000026.1:4342500-4345000 GCA_030159135.1 Actinidia polygama | reverse complement strand
AAAATTATTACTTTTAATACAATTTTGGTTATAACAGTAGCGCCACTTTTAACTTTTACAACAGCCCCACAATGTACTACAGATACAGAAATCTCCTACTCGTTTTTGGTCCATCAGGCATCAGTGTGATACGTAAAAGCTTTACTGCTCGCTCCGGAGCAATGTTTGACACCAATTACCAATTCAGACTGAAATATTTTTTCTTTTTTCACACCAATTATCAATTCACACTGAAAAGTCTTTTCTTTTTCACACCAATTACCAACTCATCCTAAGATTATTTCTAATTTTCTACCTTGAACTCTTTGTGGTGGGGGCCTTGCATTAATATTTGCGAGTTTTAAGATTCTCACTATATCATTATAACAGGGAATGCAATATCATATTAAAATCGACCGAATTACATTTTGCGAGAGATTTTTTTAGAAATATTTTCCATTGGTAATTATAAAATAGAAAGAATCTAAATTATAGGTTGACAAGAAATTCTTGTTTGGGAAAAGTAATGCTACATAATTAAACTTTTTCTTTAGTTGAGTTGAGTGGTTCTTGTCACAAATTCAATTCAATAGATCTCAATTTACATTTTAAAGTTTTATTCTTTCCTATCACATTAGCTCATAAAAACAATTTATAGAAGTTTGTTAGTGTAATATTTTTTTATATTTAAATTAATTATATTTTAAATTCTGATTATCAATCAAATGATTGCTATCTTCTAAATTTATTGCGCTATTTTAATTGGATTCATTTAATAATGCGTTATGAATAAATAGGGGCTAAGAATGTAAGGTGCCAAACCCCATAATGTCCTGATTTAGAACTTGTTTTTTTTGACAATTGATAAGAGATAATAGGGAAAGGGTTGCGCTTGAATCCAGTCATGTCCTTGGAACTTAGGCATTATGCCTAGTAAGAGAGAGCCACAATGTATTACCCCGAACCTGTAAAACCTATAATTATATGTATATAGTAATGCGTACGATAGTTAATACGAGTGTTAGTGTTAGAAGTTTAAAGGTCAAAATGAACTAAATCAAAGTTAGCAAATTCTCAAGATTCAAAGTTAAGAAATCTGCCCAGTTTTCTTCTTAGCGTTCGAACGCCCGAACGCTATAAAGGGCGTTCGAACGGTCACCAAAATCCTTCTTAGCGTTCGAACACCAATATGAGAGTTCGAATGGTAAGACCAAAAATTCAAATGTCAAGCTCTCGAGGTTATCGAATTGTAAGCAGAGCGTTCGAACCATGACTGACCAAAATTCTTCTTAGCATTCGAACTATACAGGGAGCGTTCGAATGCCCACAGTATAAAACGAATGAAAAATTACTCTCAGCGTTCGAACGACAATAGTTAAGACAGAAAAATAAAAAGGGGAACACGAAATTATAGTGGGGGGAGCCATATGGGATATTTCCCATGTGTCTCAGTTTAACACTTCACAGCCACATAAATACATCCTCACTCTCACACACACAACATTCGGAGAGAGAGAGAGAGAGAGAGAGAGAGAGAGAGAGAGAGAGAGAGAGAGAGAGAGAAGAAAAGAGAGAAGGAAAGAAGGAAGAAGTAGAAAAGAGAGAGTAGGAGCTTGAGGAGCTCATCAAAAGCTAAGAGAAGCCATTGTTGGGCTTGAAAACTTGGTAATTCCAAATTCCTCATGAATATATGTGTATGTATGGTTAGGTTTTTAAGTTATTTTTCTTTTTAGATCTACCATACTAGGGTTCAAATTAAGGGTTGGTTTCAATATATTATAGTCTCTATAGGCTATTCTATGTAACCTAGGTGTCTTAGAAAGATTTGAGTTGGTTTGGATGAGTTTTGAAAAAATTTGTAAGACCCAGCTACTGTTTCTACTGTTCCACGCAAGTGGCGTTCGAACGCCCAAGAATAGCGTTCAAACGGTTCAGACTTTTAGTCTTAGCATTCGAACGCCACTTTCAGTACACTTTTGGACATTCGAACGGTGAGCACAGTTAGCCTTAGCATTCGAATGCCAGAACCAACGTTCGGACGCCAAGGCCAATTTTAGACAATCTTGAACCCTTTCTTTATAAAACACTATAATTATAATCAAAGTATGTTAGGGCCCTTGAACCCTTATTGTGACACTTTAGGACCATGGTTGAGACGTCCTGACTTAGAGCAAGAGAACATAGAATTGACGGTTCTATACCTTATATGTAGGAACACCACGCATAGCACCAAGTCAAGGAAACCTAAGTGAGTAGCACGATGCCATGGACAAGACTATTTATTTTTAAAATGCTTTCAACAAGTATTATGTTTATGTAAATATTTTTTCATGTTTTCAATACATAAAGTGATATGTTTCTGATATAATGCCATGTCTTCAAAATATATGTTATGATATTATGATATGAGTGAAAACCCATGGATGTTTGGATTACATGTTAAATGAAGTATGTTCAAAATATATGCATGTGACACTTGGGGTCCCCCGTGGTGGAACTTTAATCTAGCCTAAGGTCCTAA
>BRYF01000026.1:4302500-4305000 GCA_030159135.1 Actinidia polygama | reverse complement strand
CAAGAATTACCATCTGTGAAAAAAGAAAGTACGACATCAATATAAGGGAGAGCCTTTGCATTAAGAGAGAGTGAGTACAGAAGTAGAAAAGAACACAGCTCAAAGTTGTGGGACATTACAAAACAGAAAGTAAACCTGAATTCAGCATAAAAAGGGAACAAATAACTGAATATCTACACTAAAAAATTTGGCACAGAGAAAATAATTTCAAAATTAAATTTTTAGATTCAGGCCTTGACATTTATTGAACATTGTAATAAAATTGGTGAATCTGAATTTGCAAAGGGATTAAATGAGAGAGAGGGAGAAGAAGACGGCACATTTAGATGAATAAACTATGCCCCAAATTCTGAACATTCCAAACTCCAATTTCAAACCTAAACATTAGCCAAATTATCTGGAAATTCAGTTGAAATGTGGCTGCAATAACTTAACCTAGGTCATCTTGTTTAGCCCAAATTTGAAGATTATGAAAATATGGATCTGCAATAAGACTTTGATTTGTAGCAAATATATAACTCCTGTAGGAAGGCAATCAATAAGATTCCATGCCTACACCACCCAACCCCCACCCCCCAAAAAAACCTAGACAGTACAAAGAAAAGAAAAAATGATAAAAATGTTGAAAGTATTTTGTACGTAGTATATAATACATAAGGAAAAAAAAGAAGAAGACATTTAAATCAACCTGCTTGAATATAGTGCTTATCCCAGAACCCTCTAACCCCAAAAGAAGAAGTTTCTGAACTCTTCCATGCTCCAAATATTCAGACACAGACCTACTTGAAAATATTGTTGGATCTTCTTTTGGCACGTGAGAATTTATAGGTGGCATGGGCAATGATAATACTGAACAAATAAAACGAGTGGATGCCTGCCTAGCAAAAAACAAACAGAAATTATTTAAATATCCACTGCAATTAATTAGGGAAAGTCAAACTTGATTGTCACAGCAAAATTTGTTTGCCACAGATAACGAGAGAACCTTTCCCCATATGTTTTCTTTTATTGTTTTGACCTTCTTCCTCATCCGATCCATCATCGTACACCCAAAAATGTGTATCCTGGGGACATTGTACATTAGCCAGCAGAAAAACAAGTAAATAGTTCAATGAGAGGCCAAATTATTTCATTTCAAGGTTTGAACAGAAGCAGAATAAGAGGCTAGAGAAAAATGAAACAAACATTAACAAGCTAACTTCACAAAAATAATGATAGTAAATACATAATTAGCAAATAATGCAGCATAGAGAATGTTTTTCCACTTTGATAAAACATGAAAACTCCCAGTTCACAACGTAAAGAGTTAATGGAACTACACAATTTAAGTAAACTAGTGAGAGAACGTAGTTAAACTGATAGTGCACAATGATGGAAAGGTAGAATACGTAGCTATATAGGCATCACAGACTAAAATTTCTAAAGTCCAAAAGCAGAAGATGAACCCAAAAAATAAGCTGGGCTGGTGCTAACCACACAGCTCTCCACAATTCAGAACCTAACCTTGAGACCAATTTAAAATTTTGATTCCTTTTTATTTTAGTCATTTTGTGTTCTGCCGAAACCAGAACTCGGTAGCAAAGCAAAATATTTCCCAAAGAATATTCCTCTTTAGATCCCCACATACCAACCACGATCAGAAAAAATCTAGTTGAAAAACATGACACAACAAGCAATGGAAGGGGCATTCAACAGAAGCCTGCAAACTCAGACCTGTACCGTTCCAGATACTAAGTATGATCTGCCTCAAAAAAACAGATGATCTACTAAAACATTAGCAGCAGAGCAGTTGTCCCCAATCACCCACAAAGATTAATAACTTTCCAACAATTATTCTAGACATTGTTCTCAATACAGGTAATGTCACAGAGAGAGTGACTGGCTATGAAGATAGCTGCCGCTTGCCAGGCCTTTAAGGTAATATGAAAAGTACCCAAAGCTATTACATTTCAATTGACCAAATATCATTTACGACTCTCGCAGTTTAATTCCAAGAAAATACGAAACTCCTACCAGAAAGTCCAACTTACGAGTTAACAAGTACAAAATTGCACCACCTCAATTTTTGTATACAATATTGTGACCTCATTTCACTTTCTCAAACATAAATCTAGATCTAAAATTATTGAGTAGAAATCTTTGATTCAGTTTCAAAAGAACAATCTAGCATTTAAGAAAACTTCCATTTAATTGCACCTTCCAAGGACACCAGACCATAACTTGTTTAAGTTCTGTAAAACACAATTCAGTCCAATTCAAGTTTTAATAAAACCTCATATCTAGCTATCAATGAACTCATAAGGCATGTTTAGATTATAGTTCCCAAATTTTACAGAAAAAAATCAGGAAACAGAAACATCAGACATGGCTTAAATTGAGGTGAATAGGAAAATGAGGTAAATTGGAAACGCTTGGCAATATGCTAGCTTCTGATGGCGAAAGAAGTCTGCAGCTAATTGACACTTAAAGCAAATGCAACTGCCAATTAATCACAAATTAT
>BRYF01000026.1:4290000-4292500 GCA_030159135.1 Actinidia polygama | reverse complement strand
TTTGCTGTATAAGCAAATGTTTTACCTATTAAACTACTTGTTCATCACTTAAAACAGATATTTAATTGCGTTAAGCATAAAATTCCCATAATGTTAAATATTGACACGTATTGCCATGACTAATCAATTTAATTTGCAAATTACACTTCAACCCTCTAACTTTAAAATAATTATTTTATCTAAATATTCTTCTTAATTTAATTCCAAAAGTCATGGATCTCTCAATTTAATCTCAAAATGTATTAAATGACTTAAATTTAACTCCAACGTGTCTCCACGTGTCTCTCATGCACGCACCCGTGTGTCCACAACGTGTCGTATTATTGTGTTTTATTTTACACTTTAAATAAAATTAATTTAATTACTAATTTAATATTTATTTTCGCGGGTTGGGGTATTACACCATCACTTTCACAAATGAGGATACGAGGGGCTTACACTCCCCCATGATGATGCTTTGTTCGTATCTACCACTATAATCAATTTCAACGTTCAGAGGATCCTGATTGATAATGGGAGTTCTATCGATATCTTGTTTATATCGGCATTTGACAAGATGAAGATTGGGCGAGACAGGCTCCACCCATTTCACACTCCCTTGATCGAATTTGGGGGAGGGTCAATATGGCCACTTAGGTGGGTTAAATTTCCCCCAACTCTAGGTGGAGCCACACCAAACTACGATATGGTAAGATTTTATTGCCCCTAACTCTACCCTTTGCCCTACAGCACCATTTGGGGTCACCCCACATTGGGTAAGATCAAGGCCATCACCTCTATCCTATCACCTAATCATGAAATTTCCTACCTCAACTGGGATAGGCGAGGTGAGAGGCAATCAGAAGGTTTCTAGGCAGTGTTTTTGTGACAGCAATGAAACCAATCAACAAATAGCAACTACAGATAGAAGATGCCGAGATTGAGGAAATGAAGGACAAAATAGGGGCTACATCTTTCCTAGATCCCCGGAACACCGAAGGCACCAAACCATTGGAAGAAGTGGCTCCAATCTCCATACACCGCAACCATCCAGTTAATTGAAGAATTATGAGATGCCTTGGTGGAATTTTTGAAGAGAAATTATGACGTGTTCTCATGGTCACAAGGCGACGTTTTATGGATAGATCCCTGTATTATCGTACACAAGCTTTTTTCCAACCCTGATCACCCTCCAATTCATTAGAAAATGAGGAAGTTCGCCCCTGACTAGTTAAAAGTATAGAAGAGAAAGTTTCGAAGCTCATCAACGCCAACGTTATTTGATAATCTCACTATCCGAATTAGTTGGCTAACGTCGTCGTCGCCTCGAATAAAGGAGGAATGGAGAGTTTGTGGTGATTTCATTGACTTTAACAAAGCTTGCTATAAAGACAACTTCCCTCTCCTAAAGATAGATCTGATAGTTGATGGGACGTCAAAACGTGAACTCCTAAGTTTCATGGATGCCTTCTCCGGATACCCCTAGATTAAAATGCATCCCCCAGGCGTTTAGAAAACGTCATTCATCATGGAAAGAGGGTTATACTATTAAAAAGTCAAACCCTTCGGGTTAAAAAATTCGGGGGCGACGTACCTGAGGTTGGTCAATAGAATATTCAAGGAACTAATCGGGGATACAATGGAAGTCTACATTGACGACATGCTGGTTAAGAGCCTCAAAGTGGCGGATCACATTGCCCATCTAGAAAGAACTTTCAGCATCCTACGCAACAATGATATGACGTTGAACCCCTACAAATATATCTTTGGCGTATCGTTCTGGGAAGTTTCTTAGTTTCTTGATAACCAAATGAGGAATATAATCAAATCCTGACCAAATACAAGCCCTGCTCATGCTGAACTCGTGCAAAAGCATTCACAATGTTTAACGATTGACTGGGCGAGTGGCAGCTCTCAATAGACTCTTCTCCAAGTCGTCTGACAAGTATTTATCATTCTTCAAGATTATGAGGAAGAATAAGGCCTTTAAGTGGACGAACGAGTCAGAATTGGCATTCTAACAACTAAAGAAATACCTTGGGTTGCCCTTTCTCCTAGAAGTCCCCAATATTGGCGAAGAGCTCACTTTGTATTTATCCGTGTTGCCAATAGCGATGAGAGTTGTGCTTATCAAAGAGGAGGATAGAGTCTAGAGACTGATGTACTATGTCGGCAAAGTCCTTCTCAGAACAAAAAATAGATATTTGAAGATTGAGAACGCACTCATAATCGCGGCAAGGAAGCTCCAACACTATATCCAGGTGCACCCTCAAGCAGATCCTTCAACATTTGACACTTCGAGTCATCTACTCAAGTGGTCCATTGAGTTAAGCGAGTGTCACATCGAATATCGGCCAAGGATGGCTATTAAGGCTCATGCATTAGCCAACTTCATAGTCGAATTTACCTATGTTGAGGGAGATGATACTCCAAATCTCGAGGTTAGTTTTGCCAAATGAGGGGAAGCCGAGGAGAAAGTGGGCGACATAGTAAGATGGAAGCTATTCGTGGACGGATCATC
>BRYF01000026.1:4272500-4277500 GCA_030159135.1 Actinidia polygama | reverse complement strand
AAACTTGATTCGCTCCTAGAAGTGAATTCTTTACCGCAAATGTATGGGTCGCGAAGTAGTAATAAAAACTTGAAGTATGAGTATCGATCCTATGAGGAACAGTGACAAGGTGATAACAAGAGAACTACAACACTTACAATGCAATCCTTACGTAATTCTAACTTATGCTTCAAAAGAAAAAGTAAAAAATATATTTTCGGGTTTTGATGATGTAAACTAATGAAAGCAATTAAAGTTGATTTAAATTTATATTAAAAACGATTCGGTATCAATTGATCCAATCAATTGAGTCTCTCGGAATACAAATGGAGGCTTTATATAACTCAAATCCTTCGACTACGTCGTAAGTCTCGCATTCAGAAGATTTAACTTTAAAATCAAGTGTTCTTACTACCTTAAACTTATAAATAAGTCAGGTTGTTATAACCGTGGTCGTGCATCATCGATTCACACAACACATATTATAAAACCAACTCATGCATAAACGTTACTAGGCAGCGTATATACTGAGTATGGTGTTCATAAATATGTATTACGGAACATAATAGGACGTCCAATGTTTTCAAAATTATTTAGAACAATGAAGAAGAAGAATATAAATTAGAAAGCTTTAACGGTGAAAACAAATTTACCTCCATTGTTCATCCTCGAGCCCAATCGATCTTCACAATCAATCTCAAGTTGGAAAAACTAGCCACTCGTGGCTATGGAAGACAAATAACTATTTATTGAAACCATTTATTGAATATAAAAACTAAAAACGGTTGATTAAACTGATAACCTTTAATTAATGTGAATATAATTGAAGAAACTCATGTAATTGAATAAAAACCGTAAAATACTTTGATCGAATGTTGAATTAATGTAAAGAATTACAAGAGTTAATGAAAAACTATGAAAACTAAGTTAGCAGGCCGAGAGAAAACCTAAAAGCACGTCCCCTCTTCAGAAAATATAAAGAATTATATATAAGCCCTTCCAAATTCGAGTCCTAATTGGTTTAGGAAACTTTCCATTTTTGCTCTTGGCGTTCGAACTCCCTATTTTGCCTTTGGACCAACGTTCGAACGCTCAGTGCATTTTTCAATCTTTTTGTAACACCCCGCATCCGTAAATCCCATTAATTACGTATATTATGACGTGTATAATAATTAGAGGGAGTAATATAAGTTTAAGGATCCAAAAGAACCAATTTAGGTTAGCTAATATTCAAAAGTTCTAAACTTATAAATTCTGCCCAGGATCCTTCTTAGCGTTCGAACACCAAGATGAGCGTTCGAACGGTCGAGCATTTTGCCTAGGCGTTCGAACGCCCATTGACAGCACATTTGGAGCGTTCGAATGGTAAGGCCGAAAACTCAAATTTCAAGTCTCGCATGTTTCGAACTATAAGCAAGAGGGTTCGAATGCCAGAGCCCAGAATCCTTCTGAGCGTTCGAACGCCAAAAAGGAGCGTTCGAACGTCTACCGTAAAAATAGGAAAATGGAAAAAGGGAACACGAAATTAAAATGGGGAAACCACATGGGATCATTTCCAACTCAGCCTTTCACAGCCACTCATATATACACACTTACTCTTCACTTCCTTCACAACACACACATACACCCATTCACGGGTAGAGAGAGAGAGAGAGAGAGAAAAGAGAGGAAAGGAAGAGAAGAGAAAAAAGGAAAGAAAAGGAAGAAGGAAGAGGATCAAAGCAAATAGAAGCCATAGTAAAGCTCAAAAAAGCTACAAGAAGCCAATTTGAAAGGTATAAACACATAACCCATGCATTTGAACATATATGTATACTTAGGTTTTTAGTTTATTTTGAAACTTAGATCTACTAAGTTAGGTTTCGAATTAAAGGCCCATTTTAAGGTATGATAGTGTCTTTGAGTGGTGTATTGTACCCTCAAAATATTGGAAAGCCCAGAAGAGAGTTCGAACGGCCAAGCGTTCGAACGCCACTAGTAGAACACTTTTGAGCGTTCGAACGCCCAGACCATTTTTAGGCAGAATTGGTCTTTTCCCTTAAGACTTAGTAAATTCAACCATAGCATGTTAAACCCTTTAACTACCTTTTGAGAACTTAGGGTATATGTTCAAGATGGTTAGGCCTAGAACGAAGGCAATTAAGTCAAGTCGAGGAATTTCATCAAATTGAATTGTAACTCTAGCCTTACTGAATATAGTAATGACGTATTGTTCCTTATATGTGTAGGAACGCAAAGTCTAAAACCTAGCCAAGGAGATCCATGTGAGTAACACGATGCTATGAACAAAATTATGTATTTTCAAAACGTCTTCAAAGTATATTATGTATGTACAAATGTTTTCCATGCTTTCAATGCATCAAATGTATTTGCAATGTAAATGCCATGTCTTGCAAAAATATGCCAATGTTTATGCTATGTATGAAAACCCATGGATGCTTGGTTTATACGAAAATAAGTATGTTCAAATTATATGCATGTGACACTCGGGGTCCCCACTGACGGGAATTAAACAAAGTCAGCCAGTCCTAAAGGGTAGATGGGAGGACGTGAAATAAAGCCATCTACAAAAAGGGATATCTCGGCCAAAAGAGCCACCCGACCTATATGGTCATCATGTCATGCCGGGTTTTTACGTTTTTATGATATGCTATGTATATTTATGAAAGCATGTGATACCATGTTTATGAAAGTTAGATGTTCAAGAAATGTTATGTGACGCTCACATTGCTTACGCTATGCTATGCTATGTATGATATGAAAATGATCCATGGTATTTTACGTTCATGCATCTATTGTTATTCACTAAGCTTTAGCTTACGTTTTCAAAAAACGCATTTTCCAGGAAGTCAAGCCGAAGATCCCTAAGAAAAAGATAGCAAATCTACTTAGTTTTGTGGCCAAGAGGCCCTTCGTACTTATGATGACGAATTAGAATTTATGCCATGTAATTATTGGCCATATGATGTATGTAAAATTAAATGTTGGACTTATAGATGTATGTAAAAGCTGAATATTTAGACACAGCTCTGTATACTGTATGGTGACACACACACTTTGTTATTTTTAGATACTATGACGTTTCCGCGAAAAAAAAAATTATTAGCATTATAAATGCACATGCACAGGTGATCAACCGGAAGAAATGGTAAGTTGGCCTTGGTAGGTCAGCCGCCAGCTATCACGTGCCCATGATCCGCATAGGCCGGGTTGCCACCAAGGAGTTTAACACCGAAAAACTTGGTCTGACATGGGAAGGGCCATATAAAGTTATCAGAGTTTTCAGGCCAAGAACTTATTGGTTGGAAGACATGAGTGGAAAAATGCTCCCTCACCCTTGGAATGCCGATCACCTGAAGAAGTACTACATGTAGCTTTTTAAATTGCTGCTTCTTAGGTCACCATGATGTCAAGGTTGCATATGTCCTGTTTATTGTCATCGCCAATCTCCATCAAATCTTGGTTGATATTTTAATGAAATTGCCAATTTATCCAAATTTTATATATTGTCTCCAACTTATGATTTCAATCGCCGAATTGAATTACCGCCAAGGTTGAAATAATTGGCGCAAATTTCGTATGTTTATGTCCCTATTTGGATTATCGCCTTTTATCACCAATATATTTTGCCATTGGTAGAATGATATCGCCAATTTATTATTGGTATTAAGGAGCCATTCTTAACTAACATCGCCAATTTTGGGATTTATTGTTCGCCAGTAACGTGTCACATTTTGCCTAATTCTTCAATCATTTTGACAAGGCATTTTGCCTGCCAGATTCACCATTGTATTTCACCAAATTAGCATTTCGGCAATTTGTTATGATCGCTAACTAACGACTTTGCAAATTTTAACTTATTCTATGTGCCAGAGTGGCTTTGGTTCACCAAGTTCAGTTGCTTTGCAAGTCATATCACCTGCAAATTATCAGTTATGTTGCTGATTTATTCGCCAGTTTCAAAGATTAATCGTTGTTCACCAATTAATTTTATTTGCCGAATTAACAAGTTGCATCTCGCCCAATTACCCAATTATTTTACCAAGGTACTGTCCTCACCAAAATCACGAAGTGGTCACTTCGCCAATTTCATGATATTGCCTACTTGATACTATGTGGTGTTGTCAGATTATGCTTATCTTCAATAGTACCAAACACATTGACATAAGAGAAGGAGAATGTTTTCATTAAAATATCAACGTCGCCATTACAAGGAAAAAAATATATAGACATGAGATGGCTTAGTCTATTCGGTAAGAGTCGCATCTTGAACGTCTTTCCCTTCCTCCTCATCGTCTTCATCTTCGTCAACGAGATTGTCAACCTCGAGCTCAACCACCCTGTTCTCTAAAGTTTTGGCCATTTTGTTGAGCTTGAGTCACCTCATCTCAGATGGATGAAGCATTGACTTGTTGGATCATTGCCTTGACATGACCCGCAACCCGGCCTATATGGGTCAAAGGCACATGACCGGCTGACAGCTTGCCCACCAAGGCCGACTTACCTTAACCTAGTTGATCACCTGTGCATACTCATTTATAATGATATAAATTTTTTGCGGAAACATCATGATAATTGAAAATAACAAAGTTTAGATGTGCTCACCAAGTATACAAAATTGTGCCTAAGTTTTTAAAACTTTTACATACACGACAATACTAATTTTAATTTTACGTCACATAGTCAAAACATCGCTACGTAACATAAGGTCTGGTTTATACAAAACGTCATAAAACTCCTTGGCCACAATTTCAAAAATTTACAACTTCTTCTAAGGCTCCTCGAATTGGCTTCCTAAAATTTGTTTTTGAAAACATAAGCTTTATGCTTAGTAAATAACAGCAATGCATGAATATAAAATACTATGGATCAATTTCATAACATACATATCATAATATAACTTTTTTTGAAACCTGAAGCTCACATAAGCATAGCATAGATTAAACTTTAATAATCATGAACATAACATATCATGAAAAGTGTAACACTCGGTATAACGTAGTAACCGTATAGGTTACGCT
>BRYF01000026.1:4255000-4257500 GCA_030159135.1 Actinidia polygama | reverse complement strand
TTGTTTGATTTTAAAACTTAGATCTACTAAGTTAGGTTTTCAATTAAATGCCCATTTTAAGATATAACGGTGTCCTTGAGTTGCATATCACAACCTCAAAGCCTTAGAAAGATTTAAGTTAGTTTGATGAAGATTTAGTGAAAATTTTGAAGTCCAGTCACTGTTCATGTCACTAAACGCGATGAGCATTCAACGCCCAAGAACAGCGTTCGAACGCCACTTTTAGCATAATGCTGAGCGTTCAAACGGAAGCCAGATTTTTAGCCTTAGCATTTGAATGCCCAAACCAGGGTTCGAACGCCAAGACCAAATTTTGACAGTTTTGACCCTTTTCACTTAAAACGTTTTTAGTTATTCAAAGTGATTTAGGTCCCTTAACCTATTAGTTGGAGACCTTAAAGTCATGTTCAAGAGAGTTAGACCTAGAACAAGAATATTTATGTTGAAATGGGAGGTCGTATTAGTTTAATTAGTTTGCACTTAGATTATAAAACATAGTATTGATAACTCTATACCTTAAATGTAGGAATGCCGAGTCTAGCACTCAACCAAGAAAAAAAATCAGGTGAGTAGCACGATGCCATGGACAAAACTTATGTATTTTCAAATGGTTTTTCAACACATGATATAGTATATTCAATTGTTTTTCCATGCTTTCAACGCATTAAAGTTATGTTTTCAATATAATGACATGCCTTCAAAAATGTATGTTATGATATTACGTTGCGAATAAAAATCCCATGGATATGGGTTTACTTGACAATTGAAATATGTTTAAATGTATATGCATAATGACACTAGGGACATGAAATAAATAATCTACAAGGGATATCTCGGTCTAAAGAGCCACCCGACCTATATGGTCCCATATTATGTTAATCCAAGTTGTTATGTTTTTATAATATGTTATGTATGTTTATGGAAACAAGTTATGCCATGTTTATGAAAGATCAAATTATGAACGAATGTTTCAAAAAAGTTATGTTACGCTCACTTGTTTCACACGTATGATACATGTACGATATGAAATTGATCCATGGTATTTTACGTTCATGCATCTGTTGTTATTCACTAAGATTTAGCTTACGTTTTCAAAAATAAATTTTAGGTAGTCAATCCGAAGAGCCATAGAAGAAGGCGTCATGTAACTTTAGTTTTGTGACCTATGGGCCTTATGTTATGTAGTAATGTAACGGCATGATATGTATAATTAATTTGGCCATAAGATGTATGTAAAGAGTTGAACTTAGGTACAGCTGTCACGCCCCGCAACCCGGCCTATGCGGATTGAAGGCGCGTGATGGCCGGCGGCTGACCTACCAAGGCCAACTTACCATTTCTTCCGGTTGATCACCTGTGCATGTTCATTTATAATGCTAATAATTTTTCTTTTCGCAGAAACGTCATAGTATCTAAAAATAACAAAGTGTGTATGTCACCATACAGTATACAGAGCTGTGTCTAAATATTCAGCCATTACATACATCCATAAGTCCAACATTTAATTTTTCATACATCATATGGCCAATAATTTCATGGCATAAATTCTATTTTGTTATCATAAGTACGAAGGGTCTCTTGGCCACAAAACTAAGTATACTTGCTATCTTCTTCTTAGGGCTCTTCGGCTTGACTTCTTAGAAAAATGGGTTTTTGAAAACGTAAGCTAAAGCTTAGTGAATAACAACAGATGCATGAACGTAAAATACCATGGATCACTTTCATATCATACATAGCATAGCATAGCCTAAGCAATGTGAGCATCGTATAACATTTCTTAAACATTTAACTTTCATAAACATGGCATCACATGCTTTCATAAACATAAATAGCATATCATAAAACGTAACAACCCTGCATGACATGATGACCATATAGGTCGGGTGGCTCTTTTGGCCGAGATATCCCTTTTTGTAGATGGCTTTATTTCACGTCCTCCCATCTACCCTTTAGGACTGGCTGACTTTGTTTAATTCCCGTCAGTGAGGACCCCGAGTGTCACATGCATATAATTTGAACATACTTGTTTTCGTATAAAACGAGCATCCATGGGTTTTCATACATAGCATAAACATTTGCATACTTTTGCAAGACATGGCATTTACATTGCAAATACATTTGATGCATTGAAAGCATGGAAAACATTCGTACATACATAATATACTTTGAAAACGTTTTGAAAATACATAATTTTGTTCATAGCATCGTGTTACTCACCTGGACTTTCTTGGTTAGGTGCTAGACTTTGCGTTCCTACACATATAAGGGACAATACGTCATTACTATATTCAATAAGGCTAGTGTTACAAATCAAATTGATAAAATTCCTCGACTTGACTTAATTGCCTTCGTTCTAGGTCTAACCATCTTGAACATGTACCCTAAGTTCTCAAAAGGTAGTAAAAAGGGCTTAACATACTTTGATTGAATTTACTAAGTCTTGAGGGAAAAGGTCAAATTTGCCCAAAAATGGTCTTGGTGTTTGAACGTTCAAAAGTGT
>BRYF01000026.1:4235000-4242500 GCA_030159135.1 Actinidia polygama | reverse complement strand
AGAGTACAAACTTTATATTGTAAAAAGATATATGAGTCTAGTTTCCAACGTTTCAAACGGTGCGTCAATCTGAATTTTCTAGAGAAAGTTATGCTCGTTCTACAAAATAGTATCTGGCCTGCCTGGGTTAGGTGTTGGAACGTGGCGTTGGAACGTCCTGAGAGAACGTCCTGAGGTTTAATTGGTGACAGGTCTTGGAGTTGTAACGTGGCATTGGAATGTCTGGCGTTGGAACGCCCAAAGACTGTTTTTTCACAACAGGCCTTGGCATTGGAACGTGGTGTTGGAACGCCGGGCGATTTCGTAGTTTCAAATTTTTATCTTCTTCATCTCATTTTTCAACTCCAATTCAACTCCAAACTTCATCAAAGTTTCTATGGTTCAAATAATCACTAAAAGGAACAACATAACTCAAATGGAGAGAAAAATAACCAATGAATCAAGAGGATCTAAGATTTAAACTTTCAAAACCCTAACTCATGAAAATTTAAGGGTTTTCAAACCCCACACTCAAATCCTTAACATTGAACTTCAAGCTCTTAAAATCAAAGAAATTGGGACTCAATGAGTCATCCAAACCCAACATGCCACCTTCTTAGGTGCATTAACACTAAAAACCCTAAATCCTAAATCTATACATACAACTTGTACATATATCTACAAGGTTTGGGTATTACCTTCTTCAAGCTTATTGGAGCTTTCAATGGCTTCCTAGGGCTTGGGATTTGACTCTCCAAGCTTTCCTTCCCTTCCCTTCTTCTCCCTTCTCTTCTTCCTTCTCTCTCTTCTTCTCTCTTCTCTCTTTTCTTCTCTTTCTCTCTACGTGATTGTGGGTGTGTAGGAGTGTTTGGGTATGCAAGTGTTTATGGTTAAACACATGGGAATTTATCCCATGTGCCCACCCCCAGCTACTCTAGTTGCAACTTAGCTTCTCATTGGCCACTTAGGTCACTTTGATTCTAAAGTTGAATAATTACAATCTGACACGAGAATAATTAAAATTAACATTGAGGCATAATTGAAGGAAATTAATGGGTACGGACATTACATAAGCCCTGAAATCATAATTACTCAAGTTAATTAAAGTACGGTTCATGAGTTACATAGTTAAAGAGAATTAACGGATTCGGGGTGTTACATTCTCCCCCCTTGAAATAAGTTTGTCCTCAAACTTGGATAACATAGTAATTAACATTGTCCACTCATACTTACTCCGCATTCGACCTAGGATCTTTGTAGTTCCATTACGCTTCCATCGCGCACTCTGATAGAATTCTTCACATCGTTGTGTTTACTTTGTGATTCGTTATTACAGTTGATCGTAGAATTAACCCGTTGTTGCGACTGCCTCTACTGCCCTCTCAGTTTGGGCAGCCTACAACATGGTATCCTGGTTGATACTATCCAATAACAATCGGCCCTCTCCGATCTTCCTGGATAGATGAAATTATCAAAATGGTAATAAAGGTTAAATAAGAATAATGATAATGCGAATAAAACCAAACGTACCTCGACTTATTACAACGCTCACTCGAATAGAAATGGATAATGCTTTCTGATTTTGTCTTCTTGGTCCCAAGTTGATTCCTCCCATGTGTGGTTTTGCCATAGAACTCGTACTAATAGAATGACCTTATTTCTTAGAACTTGGTCTCGGCGATCCACGATCTCAATCGGTCTCTCAACATAGCTCAAGTCCTCGCTTACGTCCAAAGGATGATGATTAATCACATGCGTAGGGTCATGAATATTTCCGTAGCATTGAGACATGTAAGACGTCATGAACATGTGAAAGTTCCGGTGGAAGAGCAATGCATAAAATTAAGCTAATTATAAGATTTTTGGGTTTAGGGTCTCATAGTATACTCAAACAAACCTAGTAGAACAGAGTTCGGAGCTCGCATAAAGCTCAACTAACTTTTTCCTAAAATTTTGCTACGTATACATTAGGCAAGATTCATGAGACAGAGTTCGTAACTCGCATAGAGTTTGGCTAACTCTCACTTTACTATTAGTACTTCCTCAAATTGTTGAAAATCCAAGGTCTCAGAACTTGTTTGCCCTTGGGGTCTTTGAGGTAGTAAGCGCCCTTGCCGGCAAGTTTAACTATCTTGTATGGTTCTTCCTAATTTGGGTTGAGCTTCCCGTCCGTTGGGTCCTTGGTATTTCCAACAACTTTCCTCAAAATGAGATCTCCAACTGAAAATTGTCTATGTTGAACCTTCTAGTTGTATGTCTTGACTAACTGCTTCTGGTATGTCTTGGAGTTTAACTAGCGCATTTTATCTTTATTCGTTAGCAAGGTCGAGGTCTCAAGCTAAGACTTCTTCATTATGACTGAAGTCGTATGCCTCGATTCGTATTGTGGGTAGACTAACCTCCATCGGGATTACAACTTCGAATTTGAAAGTTAAAGCGTAAAGCATTTCCTTCATTACTTTCTGTGGTTTGGTCTGATAGGCCCACAAAATGTTTGGTAGTTCCTTGATTCATTTGCCTTTGGATTTTTTAAGCCTCTTCTTGATATTGTTCATGATTGTTTTGTTGGTGGCCTCAGATTGCCCGTTGCATTGCAGGTAGCTCGGTGTTGAGTTATAAAATTCAATCTTCAATTGCCCTAACAAATCTTTGACCTTTTTTCCCACAAACTGAGTTTCATTGTCTGATACGAATGCCCTGGGGATGCCGAATCTGGAAAGAATGTTTCTGCAGATGAATTTGATTACGTTTGTCTCCCTAATTTGGGTTATAGGTTCAGCATTTACTCATTTTCTAAAATAGTTTGTCGCTACTAACAAAAAAAATTTGTCCCCCAGAGCTCAGGGCAGGACCCCCACGATGTCTATTTCTCATTGAGCAAAGAGTCACCAACTGGTAAGAGGAGTGAAGTCTGTTGTTGGCTGATGAATCAAGGGGGAGAAGAGTTGGCATTTGGTACACTTGCAGACGTACACTTGGGCGTCTTTTTGCATGAATGGCCACTAGTATTCCTGAGTGAAGGCTCGATGAGCCAATGATCTTCCCCTAGATTTTACTCCACAAATGCCTTCATGTATTTCAAAAAGCATGTCTACGGCTAAGCTAGGGTAGACACATAGTAGGTAGAGTCCCACATATGATCTTTTGTACAAGTCCCTTATGGGAAAGATCTAGAATCGTGCTGCCTTTATTAGAAGTTTGTGCGCCTCTTTCCTATCCTCTAGAAGCTTGTCATGTCATATAAAATTCACAATTGGGTCCATCCAGATCAGCCATAGCTCAGTGTTGACCAAGATGGATTCTTGGGATATTTTGTGATTAGGGGCCGAGATCAAATCGACTACAATGGTCCGCCCTATTTTTCCTTCAAAAGCTGATGCCAAGCTAGCTAGTGCATCTGCGAGTGAATTGAAGTCCCTCCCCACTTGCTCAATTTTGACTGCTTTAAATTAGGTAAAGAGGGTTTTTGCTATTGCAAAATAGTTAGCCATCTTGGCCCCTCAAGTTTTAAATTTTCCTGTGACTTGGTGACTACCAGTTTTGAGTTGCTAAAAATATGGAGCTCAGAAACCTTTAGTTTTCTTGAAGATCGAAGTCCCATAATGAAGGCTTCGTATTTGACTTCATTGTTTATTGCAAGAAAATTTAGCCTGAGGTAGTGCTTAAAAAATACACTTTCGAGACATTTTAAAACCACTTCTGCCCTTGCTCCTAGTGATGGTTGCTTCTGTACTTTGAGGAGGCTCTTTTGTAACCTCGTGACCCTCGAGTTCTAGTTTGATCCCAATTGGCTTTGCCTTCGAGATCTCCACCCCCTTGTGTGCAGACGCAAGGCAACCTTGCTTTGGACTCACAGTTCGGGGTGAGAACTCAACCACAAAGTCTGCCAAGACTTGTCATTTTATTGTTGCCCTCAGCAAAATTTTTATGTCTAATTGTCCAAGCTCAACGGCCCATTTGAAAAGTTGTCCGGATAGGTTTGCTTTGGATAATTTGTTTTTGAGTGGAAACTCTATATAAACAGCGATGAGAATTGCTTGAAAATAATGCATGAGTTTTTGCAAAGTTAAAACTAGGGCCAGCACAAGCTTTTCCAGTAGTAGGTACCTTGTTTGGAAATTCGTAAACGTCTTGCTAACAAAGTAGATCGGGTGTTGCTCTTCATCTACCTCTCTTAGAAGTTCCAAGCTAGAGGCATGTTTAGAGATGGCAAGGTACACGTAAAGCAAATGTCCCTCGTCTAGGGTAGAAAGAAGCGGTGGTTCGGTCAGATAATTTTTAAACTTTTGGAGTGCAAGCTCGCACTCCTCATTCCAAAAAGACTTTGCATTCTTGTGAAGGAGTTGGAAGAAAGGATGGCATTTATTAGAGGACTTACTGATGAATCGGTTAAGTGTTGTTTCCATCCCGATCACTTTCTGAACCTCCTTTCTCAACCTTCTTCGCAGTCCACGGGCTGATGAGGTTGTTGATCGCTACAATTTGCTTTAGGTTCGCCTTGATCCCTCTTCGTGTTACCAAATTTCCAAGGAACTTTTCTAAGATTACCCCGAAGGTGAATTTCATTACGTTCAATCTCAGTTTCTGCCTCGAAGGTCAATTTCCCTCGGTCTGGTCCCTCATGTGGTTTTGTTCATTTTTGCTTTTAACCACCATATCATTAATGTATGCATTCATGGTTTTATCCATTATTGGCTCAAACATTTTGGTGATCATCCTCTGATATGTAGCCCTAGCGTTTTTCATCCCAAAGGGCATGAATTTAAAGTAGAATATGCTGCGACGGATAATGAAGGCAGTTTTCTCTTAGTCGAGCTTGTGCATTGCTATTTCATGGTAATATCGGTAAGCATTTAGGAAGCTCATTCGGGCATGACCCGAAGTAAAGTCCACCAATTGGCCTATTATTAGCAAAGGAAAGCAGTCTTCCAAACAAGCATGGTTAAGGCTTGTGAAATCTACGCAGACTCTCCACTTGCCAATTTTCTTCTTTACCTTGACTATGTTGGACAACCAGCTCGAATAGAGAACCTCCGTTATCGCACTCACCTCTTTTAGCTTTTCTACCTCCTTTATCATAGCATTCACATGCTTGATTGTGGACCTTCTTTCTCATTGTTTCACTTGTCGGGCCTTGGGGAGGATGTTCAACTCGTGGTTGATGAAATCCGGGTCTATCCAAGGCATCTCATAGGGTGTCCATGCAAAGACCTAATATTTTCTATAAGGAATTTGATAAGCTCGGTTCTCTCTTGTACCTCCAGGTTTGCACCAATGAAGAAGAAACGATCCGAGCTTGGCTCATCCAATTCATAATGTATCAGGTCCTCCACGACCTTAGCTTCGGGGTCTCTCCCAATGTCTTCCAGAACTTCATGTACTTCCTTGATCAATTGCACTTCTTTCATTATCGCCTTAGAGAAGATCGTAGCAAGATAGCATTTTTTAGCCGCCACTTGATCTCCATAATGGGTCTCCTCACCTCGAGGGTGGCAAATTTGATGATTTGGTGCAATGTGGAAGCCATTCTCTTCATCTTGTGCAACCAATCTTGTCCAATGATCTCATTATATGGTGAAAGTATATCGACAACAACAAACTCTGTCATCGGCTCTTGGGAACCAGCTCAAATTTTGAGGGTTACAGTTCCCAGAGGCCAATGACACTGAGTGTTAAAATTGACCAAAGAGGCTCAGACGGAGTTTAAGTTTATTTTTGACAGTTTAAGTTCTTTAAAGAAGTCATAATACATCACCTCGACAGAGCTTCCTATGTCCACCAGGATCCTCTTCACATTTAATTATTGGTCTTGAGCTAGATAATCAGGGGATTAGCATCGGGGTGTTGGACCTTTTCCAGGTCGGGTTTGGAGAATGTGATGCTTCTTGGTTCAAACACTATTTGTCTCAACTTCTTAGCCATTAATTAGACTCAAAGGACCTCATTCAATTGTCTGATAATGCAAACCTCCCCTCGAATTCTATTCTCAATATTTGGGTGATTTAGGCCCCCTATCATGTGAATAGTGCCCAGGGGAAGGTCTTCCTCCAAGGTGTTATCTGTTTCTTCATTGCTCCAATCAAAGTTGGGGTTTGGTTTAACCTCAGCTTCCTATGATGTAATTTTTTATTGGGCAGCAAACTCTTTCAAATGTCCATCCCAAACGAGAACGAGATAAATTCCTGCCTGGTACAACACCTCTCCACAAATAATCTACCTCTTACCACCGCACCTATCCTAGAAAATGATAATCGATCTCACTATTCTCACCAACCGAGCGACCAGGACTCGTAGAATCGCCATAGTGCGGGTCAAAGACATTCAGCAAGGAGTCATCAGTATCGTTCAGCGAGTTTACACTCTAGATGAGGAAGGAGTCTTGGTATATCTGAATCTCAATCGTCTAGCAGAACTTAAAACACAACAAGCGAGGAAAATAGGAGACGAGAAAGGTTGCCTCACTGGGATAACCCATTACACGGATGCCACGATAAGTCCAATATCCAAAAAATTTAGGATCTAGACACTCGGATTGATGCCATAAATATTGGTGTAAATGCTCTAGTTATTGTGGATGCCTTGATAAGGCAAACCGAGCCTCCATTTACAGAGAGAGTAATGAAAGTCAAGGTTTCATCCAGATTCAAACTACCATCTCAATTAGGAATGTATGAGGGGAAGATGGATCTCATGGACCACGTGTACTCATACAAAAACTTGATGATGCTCTAGAGGTATTCAGACAAGGTGATGTGTAAGGCTTTCTCAGCAACTCTAAAGGGGCCAGCAAGATCATGGTTTAGAAAGTTATCTCCTAGGACCGTTGATTCGTTTAGCGACCTGAGTAAGTTTTTTTTGCCAATTTCATGAGCTGCAGGGTTAAGTAGAAGAATGACTCCCATCTTTTCACAGTTTACCAGAATGATGGGGAAAGCTTGAAATACTATGTCAGGCGATTTAACCAAGCCGTCTTGGAAGTAAAAGATCCCAGTGATAAGCTGGTAGCTATGGCAATGATGGAGGGTCTTCATCCAGGCCCACTTTTTGATTCCCTTTCAAATAGCGTCCCTGAAACTTTGTCGGTGCTCCAAAGTAAGGTTGACAAATACATTCTAGCGGAAGAGCTGGTAGATGCCAAGCGTAGAAGGTGAGGAAAGGATGATCACAAGAGAAAGGAAATCGATACTCAAAGAACGGAATATAGGGGCAAGCTAAAAATTAAGAGGTCCGAGCGAGATGCTAGGAGGCAAGTTAATGAGTGGCGTCCTCGTACTCCTCCTCGCCGGTCTGACTTGATGCTGCCTCCTCTCAATGCTTATATAGCTCAGGTACTCATGAAAATCAAGAATGAAGAATTTGTGAAATGGACTGGGAAGATTAAGATCAACCCCCTCCGAAGAAACAACAAATATTGCGAGTTTCACAAAGATCATGGGCGCAATATGGAGAAATGCTTCCAATTGAAGGAATAAATAGTTGATCTAATCAAGAGGGGGTACTTGAGAAAGTTTGTAGTTGATT
>BRYF01000026.1:4220000-4222500 GCA_030159135.1 Actinidia polygama | reverse complement strand
TCTAAAAAGAAAATAAAACTAAAAACCTAACATATAAATTTGGGTTTGTGGTTTTACCTTCTTTCCAAGCTTCCCTTGAGCTTTTAAAAATGGCTTCTATGGCCTCTCCTAGCTTTTGATTTGAGCTCCAATCTCTCTCTCTCTCTCTTCTCTTTGTTTTCTCTTCTCATTTCCCTCTTTGACCATGTGTGTGTGTTGTGAAGTGTATATGTGTGGGGTGAAGTATATGTGGCTTTGAAAGCTGGGTGGAAAAATGATCCCATGTGGTTCGTCCATTTTTGCTTTCATGTTCCCTTTTTATTTTCTGCTTTTACTGTTGGCGTTCAAATGCCCCTTTTTGCGTTCGAATGCTAAGAAGGATTTTTGACACTGGCGTTCGAACGCTAAGAAGGAATTTAGTTTACCAGGGTTCGAACGCCCTGCTTACAATTCAAAATGTGCGAGAGCTTGAAATCTGATTTTTATCCTTGGCGTTCGAACTTCCATATGGGCATTCGAACGCCTACAGAAAAACTGGGCAGAGTTTACAAGTTTAAGGCTTTAAAGTTTTCTAATAAATTTTGGGTCTCCTTGACTCTTGTCTTTACTTAGTCTACCTTAATTATTGTAAGTGGCATATTTAAGACGATTAATGAAATTTATGGATTCGGGGTGTTACACAAAGTTTGACATATATTGACTCATACCAGCCTAGTGTTTAAGCTGTCGTTGTACGCAAAAACTCAAAACGTTGTGGAGCATGAGTGATAGAAGTGACTCGACTTATTTTGTTATTCCAAGTATGTAATAGCATCGTAATATAAATATTTATTAGTAGTAACATGTGAAACGCTTGGGCCAGACTTGTGGCCAAAGTCATAGTTGTAAATGACTTGTGTTTATGAAATAAAATTTTCTTGCACTTTAGCTCTGGTTAATTTACTATACTTTTGCAAAATTTTATTACAATTTGAGTTATTTTTTATGGCAAAAAAGTTCTAAACTAGTTAAGCAGTCGACCTTAGTGAATAACCTTACTAGTTCCATATGTTGTGGGCTAGCCCCTATATGTATTTTGGGGTGGTGTCGCAACAGATTTATTGTAAATATATAAATATGATAAAAATAGTACAATTGCCTTTGTGGATTGATAGTTAATTTTAAAGTTTTAATATTTTTTTACTTTAAATCATCTTTGGACCACATTTAACATATTTTAAATCAATGGCGACGGCGACGATAGTGGAGGTGGTGGTACTAGTAGAAGTGGAGCTGGGTGGCGATAGTGGAGGTGGCAAGCAGTAGTGGTGGTGGTTGTGATGGACGTGGTGAAAGTTTTTAATACAATTTATATGATTGCACAAATTTTATAAGTGTGCAAATTTTGGTACATTTTGTACAAGTGTGCAAATTAATTTTAGTTAAGTGTGATAGTTTATGAATATTTTTTATATTTACTTCAATAATATTAAGTTTTTCTTATATGCTTTCGATGGTATTAAGTCCCCAAAAGGGGACTCGCCCGGCATTACCCAAAATACATTCTACAAAACTGATTTTGAATACTAAATTAAACTTCTTTGTTTGGTTTTGTAAGAAAAGATAATAAAATGAGTGAAATTCAAATAAAAGAGAGAATGGAAAAAAAATGAAAGAAAGAAAGAAAGAAAGAAAGAAAAGTGAAGAAAACAATATCATTTCACTTAGGCTTAATTCATTATACAATGTTAAAGTATTGATCTGTATCACTTTACTCTCTTAATCTAAAAAATAAATCAAATTACTCCTATCAACTATTTACATGGATCACTTATGTTCCATTCGTTACTAATCCATGTGCAAAAATATAGACGGAAGTGAATGAGATATTGTCATTGTGTTTTAACTAAAAGTCCTTATAATTAAAAAACACTTATTCTTTTGATAAATATAATTAGTTTTGTGACTACAATTGTTGTACAAGCCTTTATATAGAGTTTTTGTGTGTTTCCTACAGAATATAAAGATATTTTGGCCACAAAAAGGCTTTTTACTGAAGCAATGAATATCATGTAATCCATTTTCGTACATATTTTGCACAGATTGGTAACAGGGGGTATGCGATACACATAAATAGTTGAGAAAGTTGATTTGCTTCATTTTTTAGATAAAGGAGTAAAGTAATAGAAAAAGATAGTCTACGGAGTGTTTCAAAAATTAAGCCTTTCATTTATTTTTTTCTATGGATATTTTTGTTAAAATCAAACAAGGAGAGGAAAAAAAATAATATTCTAGGTAAATTTCACTACGAATACAGTCACCTCTCTTGCAGGTTGTGAGTATCACTAGTCTCTTTTACTTTTAAAACTATTATTAATATTCATCCTCACTATAAATTTTTTAGCAAATTTATAAGATTGTCCTTAAATTTAGGGATTTTGTGTTTCTTTTCTCCATACACCAATTAAAATAGATATTCATTTTATTTTTTCTCATAATAGTCCTATTATTCATAAACTACCCTATCAATATTTTTTTATCA
>BRYF01000026.1:4212500-4215000 GCA_030159135.1 Actinidia polygama | reverse complement strand
ATAAAGAGGACATTTAAATTGAGCTGATATAATGTAATTATAAGTTGAAGGGGCTGAGTGTAATTTAGATATAATAGGGAACATATTGAATGGACTTTCGGCCGAAAGATGGAAAAAGGAAAGAGAAAAAGGAAAGAGAAAAGAAAAAGAAAAAGAAAAGGAAGGAGACAAAATGACGGGTTTAATAAATAAATTAATTAATAAAATAATAAGCGGTGAGATGATGTCACTCATGATCATAAGTGATCAAATATGTTGAAATCAGCGGTGAGATGATGTTGGAAGAAGATGAAAATTTAGTATGATAATCATGGAAACCTGATCTTCATATCTGACGGTGTCAAAAATCGATTTGAGGTAAAGGGGTTAGTTTGTTGGGGTTTTACTTTGTGTTTATTGTTAATAGCTTATATAAAGTCTATTAAGACATTAATTTGAGTATTGAACTTGAAATAAAAATACATGATTTATAATGGAAATTGTAAACGGACAATTGATTTATTGTTATGTTTATAAAATTTTTTTATAACAAATGCATTTGACATAATTTTTAATAATGCATATTATTGATGGTTTATAATATCATGCATATTATATTATTTACATTAAAAACTGTTAGCAAATGTAACTTGATATATGTTGAAACTTGGAAATTGGAAAATAGTTTTTGGAAAGTTAATGAGCCTTCGGTGAAAGTCCGATAAGTTGACTGACTTTTGGGTAAGTCTTGAGCCTTCGGTGAAAGTCCGAGAAGTTGACTGACTTTTGGGTATGTCATGAGCCTTCGGTGAAAGTCTGAGAAGTTGACTGATGGTTATGTATGAATTTGCTTTTTGAGAAAAGCTGGAGAGGTTAAAATCATTGATTTAAAAAAAATCATAAATTAGATTATTGCTTTTGAGAAAAGCTAGAAAATTTGAGAAATTATTGGATAATTGTTTTTGGGAAAAGTCAAAAATTTGAGAACTTGTTGATTTGAGAAATCATAGATTGAAAATCAAAAGTATATTTTGATATGGATGAAAACATATTTTATTGCATCATGTTTTCATTATATGATTATGTATCATGGTTTTGGCTTGAAATATCAAGGTCATTGTTAAATCTTTTCAAGGTAACTCACATTTACTATAAAATAAATTTTAGGTACCGAGGGTTACCCTAAATCGTAAGACATGAGGATGTCAGTTATATATTTCACTTTGAAAATACATGTTGACATGTATTTTGGAAATTGTAATATTATTTTGATTTTGTGAGGATATTGTCTTTGGGATATCATTTGTTTTGTATTTAATAGCTCATGGAGAGCTTGGTTCTACTTGAGAGATAGATGTATTGTACTCTGATGAAATGACAAGTATATTTGTCATATTATTCCGCAATTGAGTTGTTTGCTTACGTGGCCGAGTCTTGGTTTGACCGGGGCATAACAACATGGTATCAGAGCTCTAGGTTCGAATACCTAAGAGCCGTGGGGTGGTTAAGCCACAATTATTTTAGTGTCTAGTTATTAAGGAATAACGTGAGTGTTATACATGTGATTGAGATAACATGTACGGTGCTCTAGGTTCAACACCTATGAGTTGTAGGTAGCAATGTTTTGATTTAATCATAATAAGTATGATTATCTTATTATTTTCTTATGGCATTGTGTTGAACATGCCACTGCGTCAGGCGAAAGGTCGTGCGAAGTCACTTACGGGAGCGCGCGGGGCTCGAGTAGCACGCGGGGTTCGTGGAGTTCGTGATGAGATAGATGACGATAATCACCAAGAGTCGGTGATGGGAGGAGGAGCCAGTGTTCCTGGAGGTAGTGCGGGAAATGTGAGAGATGCTCCACCGGCAGTGGTTGGGGGAGCAGAGTTCATGCAAGGTGTCTTCACCGCTATTGAGCAAGTGGTGAGGAATACCATGCAAACGATGCAAGTGCCTATTAGAGCGGTGGACTCTAGGGCTGCGATGGCTATGAAATCTTTTCTACAACTTCATCCGCCTACGTTTAAGGGCGAACCGGATCCGCTAGTTGCGGAAGATTGGTTGGAGCAAATGACAAGAGCGCTAGACACGATCTTGGTGACTGAAGAGGAATTGAGGGTTTTGTTTGCATCCTATCAATTGCAAGGGGATGCCCTCCAATGGTGGAAGACCGTGGAGGAAGGTGTTGCAAAGAAGTGGGAGCCATTCAAGAAGGCTTTCTTAGATCAGTACTTTACGGATACAGCTAAGGAGGCGTTGAGGATGGAATTCATTAATTTGGTACAAGGGAGTATGACAGTGGCACAATATGAGGCCAAGTTTACGAGTTTGTCGAGGTTTGCGAAGGCATTCGTGTCGATGGAGGAAGAGAAAGCGAAACAGTTCATGAGAGGGCTTAGGCCTTCCATAAGGAACAAGATAGCTGGGAATTTGATCAAAGTGTACTCTATCATGGTTAGCTCTGCGGCAGCCATTGAGGAAACTTTGAATGAGACAAGAAAGATTGTGAATACCAAATCTC
>BRYF01000026.1:4180000-4185000 GCA_030159135.1 Actinidia polygama | reverse complement strand
CGTTTGCCACTGCCTCTGATTACGATGCCATTTCTGCTTCTCGACTACTTTCCCATCTTCCAATTGTATTTATAAGTTTTTCATTGAACTCTTTAAGAATTTTTCGTTCCCCTTGGGCTTTCATTGCTGTATATTGATGCATACATGTTTTATGCTTCTGTTTGACCCATTTGAGCCTTTTTATTTTCTACAATTTGTTTTTTTTTAGAACCTGTGTCTATTAAATCTATCTGTGGCCACCCGTTCACCTTTGATGGGCAATCTTCAAGCTTTTCTAGGCCCAAGGCTTTGGGTTGGCCCCGAATCTGTTTTCCTCGATGAAATAGGTCCACATTGGTTGTTGAAATTTGTTAAGTTTGTCTAAATCTTCTTGAGTATTTGTCCACCATTGATGGATATTGCTGAAGCTTTTTCCTATTTTATTGGAGCCTTGGGTTGGTCCGGATTCATTCCTCCTAGTGAAATGGGTTCGAAACGTGCCTTTAATTGTCAAATTTGTCCCTCTGATGGTTCAATTGAGTTGAAATTTTGCCTTGAAAATCCATCTTCTAGGATTAGAGGTTTGCTCCCTCAAGCCTTTCTGTTGACGAGATAGGTTCGAGGCAGGAGGAGGGCTTAAAATATAGATATACCTCTTTATGAGCCGAGGTTGTGAAAAGTTATTTCATGATAAAATAAATTCGTTGCCTTACAATTTCATGTGAAATACCCCGAAACTGTAAATTCCTTTAATCCTAAAAATTATAACGTGAATGATAATTAGTATGAATTGTGATAAGTGAGAAGCCAAAGTAGTTAAATTAGAGTTAGAATTTCAAAACCTTAGATTTAAATTTCTATCCAGTTTTCTTAATTAGCGTTCGAACGCTAGGAAGGGCGTTCGAATGGTAGCGTTCGAACTCTAGTAAGTGGGTTCGAACGGTAATTGCAAAAACAGAAAAGTAAAAAGGGAACACAAGATTGAAAGAGGACGAGACACACGAGACTATTTCCCATCCCATCATTTACAATCATAAACCCAAAACACCACAAACACACACACGTCCGAGAGAGAGAGAGAGAGAAAGAGAGAAAAGAGAAAAGAAGATAGGGAAGGAAGAGGAAGGAGAGAAAGGGATATCTTAGAAAGCTTATTCAAGCTAGAAGGAGCTTGGAGAAGGAGGTATAAACTCATACACCTTATATATATATATATATATATATATATATATATATATGTGTATGTATAATTTAGGGTTTCGTTTGATTTTATTTTTAGATCTAGCATGTTAGAGTTATGTTTGAGACTTGAATTTGAGTTATTGTTACATTTTTAGTCTATATTTGAGCTCTAGAAACTTTAGAGAGGTTTGGAGTTGGTTTGGAGAGAATTGATTTAGAATTCTGATATTTCGCAGTCTACTGTTCGAACGGCCTTTGGGGACGTTTGAACATCCAGTGTTCGAATGGCTTGGGGGAGAGTTCAAACGGTATGCGTTTGAACGATTTTTACTATGGTTCGAACAGGATCTAGAGGCTTGAATTTGGGTTATTTTGTGTCCTACCTCATCTTAGTGTTATCCTAGTGCATAGACTATCCTTGAACAAGCAAGCCTTAAGTAGAATTGAGAATTCTAGATTAGTTTTTAATCTTTTATTTTTGTGTTAGTTGATCTTAGTATTGACATTTAGCACTTTATATTATTTATATGTATGAACTCATTGTTTAGCACACAATCAAAAGAACCCAGGTGAGTAACACGATGCCATGAACAAAATTATGTATTTTCAAAACGTTTTCAAAGTGTACTATGTATTTTCAAAACGTTTTCAAAGTAACACGATGCCATGAACCCAGGCTCGTGAAAGATTTTTACAAGATAACAGTTCCTTTGCCGCAACTTATGTGAAAGAATGTCCCTTTTGAATAGAATGAGAAACGAGAGAAGAGTTTCTAGATATTGAAGAAGCAATTAGTATCTGCATCGATTTTAGCCTTACCTTCCGAAATCGATAGTTTTACAATCTACAGCGATACTTCACATATAGGATTAGGATGCGTTTTGATGCAACATGGGAAGGTAATTGCCTATGCCTAGAGACAATTGAGACCACATGAGAAGAACTACCTGGCTCATGATCTAGAACTAGCAGCAATAGTATTTCGCTTTAAAGATTTGCCACCACTACTTGTACGGAGTGACATGTGAAGTCTTTACAGACCACAAGACTTGAAGTACCTGTTTACTCAAAAGAGCTGAACATGAGACAATAAAGATGGCTTGAATTAATCAAAGATTACAACATCCTTATCCAGTATCATCCGGGCAAAAACAACGTTGTAACCGATGCCTTAAGCCAAAAATCGACCGTCAATTTAACATGTCTTGTCACATCACAAATTCCTTGTTCGTTGAATTGGAGAGGGCGGAGATTGAAGTGGTTGCACCAGACACCAACGCAATGCTTACCTCCATGATTACCCAGCCAACGTTGATGGAAGTGGTAAGACTACGACAACTGGAAAACCCATACTTGTGGAGAGTTTATAAAGAGATGGGAGTGAATCCTAAGCCTGACTTCACTTTGCAAGATGGAACTCTTAGATTCCAAGACCGTTTATGTGTTCCAAACATACCGGAGGCCAAGAGGCAAGTTTTGGAGGAAGTCCACAACATAGAGTTCACGATGCATCCAGGAGAAATGAAAATGTATCAAGATTTGAAGGAAACGTTTTGGTGGCCGGGAATGAAGAAAGAGATAGCGGAATTTGTGTCGCAATGTCTACAATGTCAACAAGTCAAGGCAAAACATTAAAAGCCAACGGGATCATTACAATCGCTACCGATACCAAAATAAAAATAGGAGCACATCACAATGGATTTTGTCGTTGGATTACTGAATTCGCCACAAGGCTGTAATGCCATTTGGATTATTGTGGACCGCCTTACCAAGTCAACACATTTTTTGTTAGTGAAAACCACGTATTCATTATCAAAGTATGCAAACGTTAACATTACGAAGATTGTATGACTTCATGGTACGCCCGTTTCGATAGTGTCGGATCGAGATCCGATATTTACATTGAAGGTTTGAAAAAAGTTTGCAAAGAGCTTTAGGCACTGAGCTGAATTTAAGTACCGCATTTCATCCACAGATAGACAGACAATCGGAGAGGACTATCTAAACTTTGGAGGATATGTTAAGACTTTGTGTACTTGACTTTCAAGGAAGTTAGGAAGCACATTTGCCGCTGGTAGAGTTCTCCTACAACAATAGTTTTCATGAAAGCATCAGAATAGCACCGTACGAAGCATTTTATGGGAGAAAATGTAGATCGCCTATTTGTTGGACCAAAGTAAGAGAACGACAAATTTGGGGCCAGAAATTGTGCAACTCACAACCGACAAGATCAAAGTGATTCAACAAGACCAAAAAAGTTATGCAGATGTTCGGAGACGAGATTTAGAGTTCGGGGAAGGGGACCACGTGTTCTTGAAGGTATCTCCTTCCAAAGGGATAAGTCATTTTGGTAAAAAGAGAAAGCTAAAGACGAGATACATCAGACCGTTTGAGGTTCTACAACGAATTGGGCTAGTTGCCTATCGTATCGCTCTTCCACTAGAGCTTTCGCACGTTCATCATGTTTTTCATGTATTAATGTTACGAAAATATGTTCACGACCCTACGCACATTCTGTTTGACCTTGGACCGATCGGAGATTTTCTCGACTGGTTGGAGATACGTAAAAACATTTTGTTCGACTTGGATCAGTCAGAGATTTTCTCGATCGGTTGAGTATTGCAGAAAATGTCTTCAGCATGTCGTGGACCGGTTGGAGGATTCCTCGACCATTTGGGAGATGCCTCGATCCCTATAAAGGACGTTGCTTTCAGAACCCGCTAGGGGGTACGACCTCCTAGAACACCCACCAAGGGCAAGCCCCCTGAGACCCACAAGGTACGCTGGGTAAAACAAGTGATTAAGTCTAGATTGTTAATCTATTACTATTGTCGATATTGTTAAGATCTATACATTGATATATGATTAATTTTTTTTTAGGAAAACATATCGACAAAAGTTGTTAAAACGAGTACTCAAGTTCCAGTAACTGGGAGAGATCCTTCTCCAACCCCTGGTGTGCCATGATACCAATGACTCAAATGGACAAACTAGGAAAGTTTAGTAGGGTTGATTTTAAGAGATGACAACAAAAGTTGATGTTTTATCTTACAATGCTGAATCTCGCTAGATGCTTGATTGAAGAAGCTCCAGATGTGTTTGAAAATGAGACAGTTATTCTGAAGAAGAATACTAACGATTTGTGCAAGAATTACATTCTCAATGCCCTAAAGGACTCTTTGTACTCGGTGTACAGTGAGGCAAAGTCTGCTAAGGAATTGTGGGAGTCCTTAAACAAAAAATAGAAGATCGAGGGGACCAGTTTCAAGAAGTTAATTGTTGGCCAGTTCCTAGACTATGTAATGCTAGACACGAAATTGGTGACGGCTCAGTTCTAGGAGCTTCAGGTTCTCATTAATGAGATCAAGGTAGAAGAAATGCTTTTGGGTGAGACATTTCTGGTAGCTGTGGTCATCCACAAACTCTTAGAGTCATAGGAAGAGTTCAAGAGCTATCTCATATTCAAGAATAAGGAGATGATCTTGGAAGCTCTTTTCTTCAAGCTCAATGTTGAGAAAGAAAATCAAGCAAGAAACAAAAGTGTCAAAACCTCCTACATGGTCAAGGCTAAAGTAATGGAGCATGCTCAGTTCTCGAAGATAAAGAAATCGAAGGATAAGTGGTCAAGTAACAACAAAGGTAAGGGTGTCAAACTAGGACGAAAAGAGGCGATTACCAAGTAGCCCAATGAGAAGTTTCAGGGTGCATGCTTTAATTGTAACAAGTTTGGGCATTGTGTTTCTGAGTGCAGAAAACCAATACAGCCTCGAGCTCATGCATATATGACTAAGGTCATTATCAAGGGTGTACATGATATCAACCTCTCGACAATGATTTCT
>BRYF01000026.1:4147500-4157500 GCA_030159135.1 Actinidia polygama | reverse complement strand
TAGATTTAAGTTTTTTTGCCCAGTTTTCTTCTGAGCGTTCGAACTCTAAGAAGGAAGTTCGAACGCTATGGAAAATCATCCCATGTGACTCTTCCTATTTTAAATCTCGTGTTTCCTTTTTATTTTTATTTTTCTTCTGCTACTGTGCGAACGCTAGGGAGTGCGTTCGCACAGTAGCAGAAGAAAAATAAAAATAAAAAGGAAACACGAGATTTAAAATAGGAAGAGTCACATGGGATGATTTTCCATGTGTCTCAGCCTTAAACACAACCACAACCACACATAACACCACACACACACGAAGATAGGGAGAGAGGAGAGAAAAAAGAAAGGAAAGGAAAAAGAAAGAAAGAAGAAGAAGGGAGAAGCTTGGAGATCCAAAAATCAAGCCAAGAAAAGCCATAGGAAGCTCAAGCTAAGCTTAAAGAGGTAAGAAATCAACCTTGTGAATATGTATGTTGTGTGTATAATTGAAGGATTTGGGTGGTTTTTGGATTTAATGCCTGAGGAAGTTTGAGTTGTGTGTGAAGGACTCTTTGAGCCCCATTTACCTTGATATTGAGAGGGTTTGGAGAGTTTAAAGTTTTAAGGCCCAAAATTTTAATGTTAGGTTTTTTATATAAAAATTTTAGATCTACCATGCTAGGGTAAGATTAAGAGATTGAACTTGGGATATTGTGGTCTCCTTGGGTTATTCTTTGAACCCTAGGAGCATTGGAAGAAGTTAGGTTCGATTTGTATTGGTTTAGAGTTTTGGAGTTGAATTCGCAGTATTCTGATCAAAGAGTTCGAACGACAGACAAAATATTCGAACCAAAGCGTTCGAATGACAGACCAAGAGTTCAAACGATAGCGTTCGAATGCCATACCAAGTGTTCGAACCACAGGCCCAATTTACTGAGAGCTCATACTCTTTTTAATTTAAGCTATTTTAGTTGTCTAAGTAAGTTAGACCCATTGACTTACTTATTGAGAGACTCTAGGTTCATAATTATGAGGTCTAAGCCTAGAAAAGTCTTTTATTATGTATTATGGAGCATAGTATTGATGATTACCATGCCTTATATATAGGAATGCAAAGCCTAACACCTATCCAAGAAAATTCAGGTGAGTAACACGATGCCATGAACAAAATTATGTATTTTCAAAATGTTTTCAAAGTGTACTATGTATATACAAGTGTTTTTTCATGTTTTCAATGCATTAACGATTATGTTCTCAATATGAATGTCATGTCTCTCAAAGTATGCAAATGTTGCTATTATGCTATGTATTGAAACCCATGGATACATGATTTGAATGCAAAGCAAAGTATGTTCAAGATATGTATTTATGGTAACACTCGGGGTCCTCTCTAGCGGGACTTAACCAAGCCAAATAGTCCTAAGGTAGATGTGGGATGTGAAATAAAATTATCTACAATTGAGATATCTTAGGCCTAAAGAGACCTAGCGTAACCTATATGGTTACTCAGCATACCGAGTTGTTACATTTTTTAACTATGTCATCTATGACTAGAAAAGTATGTATGCCTTGTTTATGTGAGTATCAAGTTTATGAAAGTTAAATTTTAGAAAAAAGGTTATGTTCATGCTCACATGTTTTGTGCTAAACGATACATGTATGATATGCAATAATTCGTGGTATTTTATGTTCATGCATTGTTGTTATTTACTAAGTTTTAAGCTTATGTTTTGAAAAATCTTTTCAGGAAGTCAAACTGAAGAACCATAGAAGGAGATTGAAGCATAAATTGTAGTTCTGGTAGCCCAAGGGCTTCATGTATTATGTTGATGGACTAGATCCTAGATTATGTAATGATATTGGCCATATGATGTATGTATAATTAAGTTGGCCTTATTATATATGTAAAATTTAAATACTTAGTTACAGTTCTGTATACATTGTGCGCACATCACATTATCTATTTTTAGTACTATGACATTTTTGCAAAAAAAATATTATGGCATTTTAAATGAGTATGCACAGGTGATCAACCGTATGTAGGTAAGTAGGCCTTGGTGGGCCAACCACCGGCCATCACGCGCCTACAATCCACATAGGCTGGATTGAGGGGCTTGACAGTTTTGGGCCATAATTCCATGGGAGCACTTTTTTAACTCAATTAGTCTATCTATAAAAATTTTAAAGCCAAAACTCCATGTAGTCAAAATGGACAAAATACCCCTATTACTATGTATACCCCTAAAAATGGACAAAATGGCCTCCTCTTGTTCACTACTTTGTAATTTTGATTCCTAATTTCGTAGATTAGATTAGATTAAAGTTGAAGCACTTTATTTTCAAGTTCAAGTTGTGTTTTTTTCTTAATGCTACATATTCAATTAATGGTAGTAAGTTCTTTTAATTTAAGTTGCAATTTTCATTTAAGCTATTATATTTTTAGTTCTTTTTTCCATTTATGTCTAGTTTTCTTGTTTTATTAGTTTGCTTTGCATGCATGATTGATCTCCCTATATCTATGGAGGGCTAAATCCATTGGTTCGGTTCAAGAACTATGTCCTTTTTCAACCCTTAGATTGAACTAGTTTTTTTCTCTCTTTCAAATGGTTCTAATGTTTGTCTATCGTTGACTAATGGCATTTTTCAAGCTTAGAATTTGGAATTGTACACAGCTTTGATTATTTGTCATCAAGTTCAATTGGTACAAGTAATGCTTAGGAAACTTTGATTATTTATCAATAAGACCACTTAATACATGAAATGCTTAGATCCCTTGCATTCTAAATATTTAAAACTAGTATGCAATTTCATTATCGATTACATAAACACATCTTTAGTTATATCATACATGGTTTCACTGTAAAATCTTCCAACCAATCTCAGTTTACCTTGAGATTTGGTTGAATCGTAAAAGGGAATAAATTCTAACATCTAAGTTAGGAGTAGATTAAGTACCTGAACCATGCCATTTTTATAGTCATGGCATATAATTTAGTTTTCAACCAATCAATCTCATAAAAATTACAAAAATATACTCTTACAGTTTCTACACTTGCTACAAAATTCAATCTTGTAATTCGAGCTCCCTATGGATACGATCTCGGTAGTTCCGAGTATTATGTTACACTGGTAGGTTCCTATACTTGGGAGCTGAAATAGACAGATTAAATATCATTAGAATAGTGACAAATATTTTTGGCACCATTGCTGGGGAGTTAAGTGCCAAGGTTAAAATTCTTGTGATTTCATCATAAGGATTGTAAGTGTTTTTTTAGTTAGTTTTTACCTTAAAAAAACAGAAAAAATGTCACGTTTTGAGTGCAATTCTGAAATGCCAGATTAGTTAGGGGATTGTTATGACACATCTCCATACTTACCGCCATCTCATTGGTCTGAGAATTTTGTGTACATTGAACCAAACTAATACATGAATTCACCAGAGCAATAGCCTTATGGACAGCAAAATTTTGCATAAATCTATAGTCCACGAGGTCACTATCCCTTAGATTAAGATGTGTACTAGACACCTCAAAACTAGAGTCTCGAGGACACGTTGCAAATGTTTCTTCAAAGTCAACAAACACCGTGTCCCCAACTTAACCATGAGGAAATTTTTTACAAAGAGTCATATCCTATATGTTCTAGTTACAATCACCTTGTGACTTAATGGTCTCAAGCTCATAAGTTTTTTGAGTTTGTTCAGAAATATGTCAATGCTACTCAAGGATGCACGAATCCGAGTAGTGACAATGTATACTCGTACTCTTACAATGAAAAGTGGGGAAATAACTATAATTCCTTTTGAACTCAAGAACCTTGGGTAGATGATTCTAACACGTTCTATCCACCTTCCCAATATGTTGACCCACTAGAATAGGCTTACAACCATTACTCTCCTCCATTACTTCAAGAAAATACCGATTTTGAAGAATGTATGTTTCAAATCTTAAGAGATTATGAGGCTAGTGTTCAAATACTCTCGTCCAAATATTAATCAGTTGTTGACCAAGTGGATCAACTTGTTGGTACATTTAAGGGACAAAAGGATCATGAGTCATGGACTCAAGGGCAACAAGAACAAATGTGGGAAATAGAGACCTATAGTGAAAAGGATAACGGTGAGATGTGTGAAACATATAGTGAACCCACTAATTTTGAGGTTGACAATATCATGAAGGACCGCACAACTTTATGCAAGAACTGGTTGCACCATTGAAAGAACATACTCATAATGACAAGAAAAAATGGAGTATTGTAATCTTAGCTCTGATCTTCCCATGAATTCCTTCATTGATGTAGAATTAATCAATTTTTTTTGTGTGGAAAATTTTAACTAGGTTGTAGATTTGTATCTTGTCAAAATAATAAACAATCTCAGAATTGACCTGAGCCAAATTAGACTAGTGGTTGAATTTAAATTTTTAAGGTGTCTAAAAAATAAAAAAATATAAGTATTTAATCATTTGGAATGGTCAAGTACATTTTTTGTGAAAGGATCTATGTTGGGATCCTTTGTTAATTGTTATCCAATTGGATGGTGATGCTTTTAATAATTGGAAACCACCAGATGAGTAAAGGGTGGTATGTACATGTAGATTAATTTAGATGTTTGTGTTTTATATCCATGCTATATTAGAAACTGCACCATTTTGGTATGTGTTCTAACATTCATTTTGTAGAAATAACCTTTAGTGCAGTCCAGATGGTTTGATTTACAAGCACTTGCACTGTCTAACAGGATGTTATGTTCACAGGTGACCTCACTCCCTTTTATTGTGCTAACTGTTCTTGTTTTTTTACTAAGAACATTGTACATTTCAAGTTGAGGGTGAGGGTTAAGTTGGATAGCATGTTTATGCATTTTAATAGCTAATTAGTATATAGTGGTGAAGAAGTACAATTTTTGAAAAACAAATTGGGTAAATTATGGATTAATTAGTGGTTGAGGACATATGTAACCCAAAGTATGGTCATTTGACCTAATGAATCTATAATGATGCTTAAGTTTGATTATATATTTGTATCATTAGCCATTTTTGCTTACAATTGTATAATTTAATGAAGTTGAACTACCATGAAATCATGAAATCTTGACATAAATAGTGGAGACTTAATGCCCTATCAGTAAACATTGAACATATCTTTCTATTGCGGGAACATTATATTTGGTTTCAATTTTGTTCATTACGTGATTTAGGGCACCTAGGGGATGGATATAATGACATTCATTTTATTAAAAAATAAAGATTTTGAGTCTAACTCCTTTGAACACGAATTGAGCTTAAACACTATGAAAAACCCGTCATTTCTAAAGCTTAGGAGTCTAAGTAAAATAAGGAGGGCGGAGGAATGGGCGATGACATAAAAACAGGTTTGAGAGGTGTTTACAATGTTAGGATGATCAATTTGGGGGTTCAAGTGTGGAAAGAAATAAGTTTGGGGGAGTTTAATGCAGAAAAATTAAAGTTTTGAGGTGCAGGGAAAGTTGAACTGATTGAACTTTCAACCGATTGGGGCAAAAATTAAAGTTTCAATCTTGTTCAACTGATTGGGGAAAAATAAATTGATTTGGGGCTATGTTGAATCAGTTGAAGGGAATTCTCAACTGGTTGAAGATTGAGCAGAATGTTTTGAACAAAAGTTCAATCGATTGAGGAAAATATTCTACCAGTTGAAGGAAGAACAAATTGTAAAATCCTGGATGTTCAACAGGTTGAGCCAAAAGTTGAACCAGTTGAACATCGCAGGAAACTGAAAAGTCACAGATCTAGCAACTTTAAAACACAAATCCCTAACCTATTTTCAACCACCACTCTCAAAACAAAGCCTCTATTTCTCTCTCTAAACCTCAAATACCCTTCTCCTCCCTAAAGAAACCTTCAAAATCTCTCGAAAGAAAGCTTCTTCTCTCTCAATGGTGTCATCTATCTCTCACCATTTTTGAAGCTTCGAACAAGGTAACTCAAGATTTTACCCATTTCATTTTATTCGAAGTTTTCCTTGATTTCTTTTGTTATAAAGCTTCATATCCACCTCCTACTCACCTAAAACACATAGATCTATATAACCCATCCATTTTCCCACATTTTTGAACACCCACATTCCATTTTACAAAAAAACCAAAATACCATATCAAATGGCTCGATTGTTAGTGGCATCTGACCACATGCTTCCATATCCATTGGTGTATGTTGTGTTGGCCATAGTTCTCTTAGCCATGGTTTTAGTTCTGGTAGCAAAATATAGTGTCCGGAAGAGAGCACAGGATAGTGGTGAGGGGACCTCTAGTGGGGAAATGATGGGAAAAGAAAAAGGGTTGTAACAGGGGAAGGGGGAAATCCAGAGGCTGAAAAGAGGAAAACCTAAGGGAAAAAAGAACAGAAAACATGGCAAGATTTTATCCCAATGAGAGGTGTTACTCGAGGGAACGGTTTCCCGCAATGGAAGCTAGATTTTTAAAAATTTTCTTTTTTAGATTTTCGGCCATGTAATCCTGCAGTGGGAGTTCAATATACCGTATTGCTAAAAAATATAGCACCTTACTGCTACGTTTTTGGAGAAAATTCTAGCACCTTATTACTGCGTTTCTTCAGTAAATTCTAGCACCTTATTGCTACGTTTCTTCAACAAATTTTAGCATCTTATTGCTAAAAATTCCAGTATCTTATTGCTACGTTTCTAGAATAAATTTCAATACCTTATTTTTTATAAAACCCAAGTCCTAAACACTTTAGAACTTTATTTTTCTACTTTCCTAGACCCTAGTCCTAAACACTTTAGGACTTTGTTTTTTCTAATTTCCCAGACCCTTTGACCTTCTAGAGTGTATGCTCTTAGATTTTTCTATCAAAAATCGTATAGAGAATTAATTCATAAAGTGTAACACCCCGAATCCGTAAATTTCATTAATCGCCTTAATTACGCCACATACTATTAAGGTGGACTAATTAAAGACAAGAGTCAAGGAGACCCAAAATTTATTAGAAAACTTTAAGGCCTTAAATTTTTATTTTCTGCCCAGATTTCCTTTAGGCGTTCGAACGCCCATATGGGAGTTCGAACGCCAAGGTTAAAAATCAGATTTCAAGCTCTCGCACGTTCGAACCCTGCCAAGCCAAAATCATTCTTAGCGTTCGAACGGTCTTTCGAATGCCAGATCCAAAAATCTGTCTTAGCGTTTGAACGCTAAAAAGGGCGTTCGAACGCCAATAGTAAAAGTAGAAAATAAAAAAGAAACATAAAAGCAAAAATGGGCGAACCACATGGGATTATTTCCCAACTCATCCTTCACATCCACATATATTTCATAACCATACACATACACACTTCACACCACACACATACATACGAGAGAGAAAGAGAGAAGAAAATAGAGAAAAGGAAAGAAAGGAGAGAGGAAGGAAGAAGAAGTAGAAGAGATAAGTTGAAGTTTGGAGAAGCTCATCTAAAGCTTAAAGAAGCCATTTTAAGAGGTATAAACACATAATCCATGTATATATATGTATTAATAGTTTAGGGTTTTAGATTGATTTTATTCTTAGATCTACTAAGTTAGGTTTCAAATTTAAGGTCCATTTTAAGATATGATAGTGTCCTCCAGTTGTATATCACAACCTCAGAGTTTTAGGAAGATTCAAGTTAGTTTGATTGAGTTTTTGGTAAAAATTATAAGTTCAGCTACTGTTCCTACGATTTCACACAGTGAGCATTCGAACGTTCGAACGGTCTAAAGATTTTGCCTAGGCGTTCGAACGCCACTTAAAGAACACTTTTGAGTGTTCGAACGGTCATCCATTTTTAGCCTTAGAGTTAGAACGTCAATTCCACAGTTCGAACGCCAAGCCTAAATTGAATTAGTTTCAACCTTTTTTCTTAAAGTAAATTGATATATTGTATCCTTATATGTAGGAACGCCGAGCGTAGAACCTAGACAAGGAAACTCAGGTGAGTAACACAATGACATGGACAAAACCTATGTATTTTCAAAATGATTTTCAATGTATACTATGTATATACAAATGTTTTTCATGTTTTAATGCATAAAATGAGTATGTTAAGATATAAATGCCATATCTTCTAAAGCATGCAAATGTTGTTATATTATGTATTAAAATTCATGGATATATGATTGATTGATTGAAAAGCAAAGTATGTTCAGAATATGCATGTATGGTGACACTCAGAGTCCTCTCTGACGGGACCTAAAGTCAGATAGTCCTAAGATAGATGTGGGACATGACATAAAATCATCTGAAAATCGAGATATCTCAGGCCAAAAGAGCCACCCGAGCTATATGGTCACTTAATTCAGCCAAGTTGTTATAAGTTTTCAGCTATGATATGTCTATGCGCATCTTTCAGATATGTCATGTATGACTATAGAAGTATGTATGAAATATTTATGTGAGCATCACGTTATGAAGGTTATATTTCAAGAAAAAGTTATGTTCATGCTCACATGTTTTATGTATATGATGTACGTATAATATGAAAATCACCATGGTATCTTATGTTCATGCATTGATGTTATTCACTAAGATTTGGCTTACGTTTTCAAAAACTATTTCAGGTAGCCAATCAGAAGAGCCATAGAAGAAGGCATCATGTGAATTTAGTTTTGTGGCCTATGAGCCTTATGTTTTGTAAAAATGTACGGCCATAATATGTATAATTTAATTTGATCATGAAATGTATGTAAATAGTTGAACTTAGGCACAACTCTGTATATAGTATGGACGTGACACTTTATTATTTTCAATATGATTACGTTTCGATAAAGAAAAATATTTATGTCATTTTAAATGATATTGCACAGGAGATCAACTAGAAGACAGGTTGGTTGGCCTGGGCGGCCAGCCGTCGGCCATCACGTGCCCATGATCGGCATAGGCCGGGTTGCGGGGCGTGACAGAGTGGTATCAGAGCCTTAGGTGTATGTAGTACACAGAGCTATAGGTTTACACCATACGACGATAAAGTCACGTCTAGATAGAAGTCTAAGACTGACTAGAATATGCGTTATGTGATACATGTTATATGATGTGCTATGCTAAGACGTAATGTAACTATTGTTATACATATATGTATAAACGCTAAATGTGCTTGTAGAAGCTATGCCGTCTAGAAGAGGTCGAGGCCGTAGAGGGGCAGCAGAGTCCGAAGGCCGAATCGACCGTATAGAGAGAATCCTTGAAGGATTAGTTCAAATAGTCCACAAGGTTCACAACAATAACCATGACAATGCGCTAGAGCAACCGGCAATGCCAGTACCAGGAGCAGATATGATGCCCCGTACTACAATTAAGCAGTTTCGAAGCGGCCTCGCCTCGGCCAATGACATTCGTTCTCTTGCGTAGGTCGAAGTCAATACCAAACTTAGGAGTAATTCTGATTGTTGGTTGTTCGCCCCCAAAATTTTACCACAACATAGCCAAACGGTTTCATTTGTTGATAATATCTACTGAATCCTTATAATGAAATGTAGAGTTCATGACATGGTTCATTTAGAGGAAAATTAATCAATTGACCTTTTTTGTGTAAAGAAGAAAAGGAATTCAAATATTGTACGAATTTGGTCATAGAGAAAATGCTTAGAAGTTTGGGTGCCTTGAGAGTAATAGTTGCCGGAGTTTGGCGCTCAACTTTGCTCTCAAATCACATGTCTGAGATGCTAGCCGCGCTCTTTTTTTATTGGAAAATGAGTGACAATCCGTAACTTCCCAAGAGTTGCAGACAAATCTCGATGACACACATACAGCATTAGTATCCAGCAGGCAGCTGCCATCTATTAAACAATTACACAACAAGCACTTTAGTTATCTTATTATTCAAATTTGACCCCAAAATTTATTTGCAGAATGCACACACGAAAAACAATGTAAACTGAAACAATTTTTCCCACTAATATCATATAGAACCAAATGACTTCATTTGTTAATAATATCTATTGAGTCTTTATAATTAAATTGGCAATAATGTATCGATGAACATCATATTTAGATATATTATCTGGTGTGATACCTTACATGATCATTAG
>BRYF01000026.1:4100000-4115000 GCA_030159135.1 Actinidia polygama | reverse complement strand
CAAAGTCGTAAATTGCTTAGGACTAGGGTTTTGAGAAAAACAAGGCTTCTAAAATTTGTAGGAAAAAATTCAGCAAAAACAACATTAGCAAGGCTGTTGCAGGTAGCAGCACGCTGCAGGATCAGCGTGCATGTAGCGAAACAGCAACCACAGGCTTCGGGGTAGCAAGCAGCCTTGACAACAACATTAACATTAGCCTGCAACTAGCTGCATCCATTGGATAACAATTGCAAAGTTGTAAAAACTTGCAACAAGCAATTGCAGTAGCAACAGCTACACGACAACCACCAGTGCGAGCAGTAGGTGCGAACGTGGGCTTCAGACTTCGGGTTTTGATCCTTGATTTTCTTATGATCGTCAAGGTATATCGAACCCCCTCTCTTGATTAACATTGTACTATTACATGGTTTAAGATCTAAAGTAGAAAAAATTTAAAAACCTAGCTTCTACTGCGGGGATGTAGTCCCTTCACCACCAAGCTCGAGTGGACACACAACAGATAAGATTTCTTATACAAGTTACCCATTTGGAAATCCCAAAATGCACAGCCTTAGCTCGGAGCTTGTGTGCTTCTCTTTTGTCTTCTAGCAGTCTGTCATGGCATACACAATCAACAATCATATTCATTTAGCTTGGACCCAACTCTATGTTGCACAAGACAGACTCCTAATGAGTTTCATAACTCAAGACCAGGACATAATTCACTACAATGACCCGTCTGATTTCTTTTTTAAACATTAACGCCAAGTCTTCTAGTGCATTTGCATGTAAGTTCAGATCTCTTCCCATTTTTTTTGACTTTTATAGCTCAGAACACTAAGAAAAGGCTTCATCACTGCTAAGTATTTTGCCATTTTAGTCCCCCGAGCTTCGAACTCTTCGATGACTTGGTAGACCATCAACTTCGAGTCACTAAAGATATAAAGCTCGGGTATTTGTAGCTTCTTGGCATTTTTTAAGCCTGCGATGAAGGCACATGCTTCATATTTTGCTTCATTATTTGTTGTAGGGTAGTGTTCCAAAACTGCCCCTTCAGGGCTTTTCAATACTACACTTGCACCTGCCACTAGGCTAATATTGGCCCTATCCATGTACATCTTTCTGGCCTTGGACTGATCGATCTGAGGTGGTTCCTTAAGAACCTCGGGACCCTTAGGGATGTTATCAAAGGTAATATTGTTCCTTTTTTGCGGGGACTGACTTAGCCACAACAACTGCTGTAGCGATCAACTTTACGAGTATATCTTCTTCTTCCCAACCTCTCTTGGGATTCAACGCATGGCAAAGGTTCATGCCGAAAATAGCTCAGTTTGGTGGAGTCGTTCGCTTGCCTATAGCCATAGTTTGACTTTCGTTATATCTTTTTGCCGTCATCTTAATGTGATAGAGCCTGTTTTTCTTTTGAGCCGCCTCAAGGTACAACATCTTGTTTGACCGCTCGGACCTTGTACGACGATTCATCTACCCTATGAGTGGGCAACTTTAGATTATTGCCAAGAAAGATTTGCCTCATCTGTTCCATTTCGGCAATCATGCGTCTCATGACCTCGTCTCTATAATCTTTGCCATAGGTAGGGAGTAACTAACTTGGCCTTCGCCCAAAAGGGCCAAAGGCCGCCCTCCAAGCATCGACTAGTAGCCTTGCTCCCTATTTTCCTGGAGTTCTTAACATGATAGGGAACTACGCTTGACCTTCTCGGCTGCTTCTATTGCCATTGTAGCTTGGGAACACCATTGGAACTAACATTGTCGTGTCTGGAGTTTATTTCCCACAAACGATGCCAATTGTGGGGTGGAAGAAAATCGAATGTAGACAAAGATGTGGTTGACAAGTGATTTCGGTGATGCTAAACGCTGCTCAGATGAGCTTGAGCTTGGATGAGCTTGCAAGAGAGCAACAGTGAGAAAAACCGTTCGGAGTTATTCCGAGGACGGCTCTCCGATAGTCAAGTTAGTGATCCAGAGAAACAAGAAAGGATAGAGCAAGAGAAAGTTCTTGGCTCTGATTCTAAAGAGAGAAAGTGAAAATAGAGAGTGAGAGTAGCATATCTGAAAACATTAATGTCTATCTTATTTTATAGTGCAACTCAGCACGTGTAAGGATGCGCCAACTGTATGTTAGTGAGTAGGAGGCTAACCCAATTATACCCATAGGGTATGTTTAATAGCTAGCCTATCACATCATAAGAAGCTGAGCCCAAGCGTGTGGGTAGAAGAACAAGCTTCACGTGTACACTACCCGCAACTCATTAAGATAGCTTGGTGCCTGAGCTACTGTGCTAAGATGGCTACCAAACTTACTATAGAACGGCAGTTCAGTGGTAACACATGGTGAAACTCGGCCTGAAATACTTGTGGATATTTTTATCCCCTGCACGATCCAAGCATTATGCAGAGAAGAAACTATCATTTGTTTCTATAATATAATTATTAGCAAAATTGTCAACCGTGAACATTATTTATTTATTAATTGTTTTTATTTGGGTAAATTATAACAACCTCCCCTGACTCTTGACCCAATTTTATTTTGCAAAACACAATATTTAAACCAATTTTTGGCATAAAGACTCAGTTTCACCTTGCCAAGCGACCAATGGTCCAATTTCAATTCATGGTGCCTCAATTTTTTGCTAGTGCCATAGTTTTTTCTGCATCTATAGGAGTATGTACATGTATAACTCAGTATGCTTGTGTTAATTGTTGATTTTACATGTATGTATTGACTGGTGGGGTGTCACAAGGGATTGCCGGGTTGCAGTGTTCTGCAATTATGGTGAGGTTTTTGATGATATAGTGCTAACCGGTGGTGGTTCAGTGATGGACTAATGGTTGGGCCTTGTGGAACTAATTGGGTATTGTATGGGGGGTTGGGTAAATAGAGAAAGTAAAAGGGAGGGGGATAAAGTAGCAGCGGGGAATGCATGTAGTGGCTGGTCTGCAGATCAGTGATGGTGATAGTTTTTGGTGGCTGTGGCTCGTGATAGTGGTGGTAAATGGTAATGGTGTTTTGTATTGTTTAGTTGATAGGAAAATGTTATGTTGGAGAGAGAGAGAGACGATGGCAAGTGTCATAAATTTGGTTAGTTGCTAAGGGTAATATCATAGTTTTGTTTTATTTAGGTAAAACCGTTTACCAACAAACTTTGATAGGGAGGGAACTGCCTTAGTTAATTTTCAGTACATTAGGAGGGAATTGCCTTAGTTAGAAATATCATGAGGTTGTTGCAATTTACCCTTCTTAAATTTAGTAAAATTCTTGCACTATTTCATCAATCTCGTCGGGGGCTGCGGAGGAGGTGGGAGGGGGAGAAGGAGGAGCTGTGGTGGTTGTGGGCCGGGGAGGGTACTAGGCTGTGGGTGCCGTGGGAAGGGGGGTTGGGGTGGAGATAAAACTTGATTTATGAGTTTTTAGGGGAATTGATAATAGGATAGAATGGTAATTAAAGAAAATCTATTTTTATGGTTTTAGAGAGATGAAGTCTGGGTCCAAATAGAATCACTTGAAATAAGTGCACCTTCAATCTATATTTTTATTTTGAGATTTTTATATATAAATGAAATATATTTTTCCGTTAATATGTAGAAGAAATTGTGTTCTCAAAATATCTGAATAAATTTTGTTAATTTGACACACTTACTTCTAATTTCATAAACCAGGGAGGGTGGATCATGTAATTGTTAGGAATCTCGGGGGAGAGTGTAATTTACCCTAAGAATAAAATGGTACTAGTACCAAAAGCGAGTTCACAACTTCCCACTGTTTCTTCTCTGCTTCCTCTTCTTCTTGGTATCAGAAGGGTCATTTGGGTAGCGGTGGGGGCGGATTTGACGTGAATCTAAACGGGAATGCGATCGTAACCTTATCTATCTATCTATCTATCTATCTATCTATCTATCTTTCTATCTATCATTTCTTTGGTTTGGGAGGTGGTGGTGGTGGTTGGGGGCGATGTTTCTAATTACACTCTTTGTGGGGTTCGTAGTTGGGGCTTTGACAATTATTGTGGTTGAAGCATTAGTAGTGGTTCTTGTGATCGGCCAATTGAATCGAAGAGTAAATGAAGAAGAAGCCAAGGCCACATCTCAATCTGCTCGAGGAGTTTGTGATCTCAACAACTCTTTCCTTCCATCTCCTTATCACAACAAGAAGGTCCATTTTTTTTTTAAGATTCATTACTTTATTCAGGATCTTGGAAATCCCTAGCTTATAATTATGCAATTAATTGAGTCCTTGTCATTCTGAGATTGTATATTGGGTTTAACATACTTTTTTTACTATCGTTGGTGATCCTTATTTCCATCACTCGTATTGCCTAGTGATAATGCAATCAGAAATTTAGAAAGCCAGACTGTTTGGAATCCTAAAATGCTTTGTATACCACCCAGGAAGTGAGGTGTATGGTGTAGATTGATAGTTGTTGTGATGGGGGGTCGCACCTCATATGAATCTAGTATATTTAGATTTCATTTCTGGTTGTTTTTATGGGTTTCTCTAGATTCTGCATGATTGTGTTTTCCAGCGATAACATGAGAACCCATAGCCTGTTTTTGTATCAAAGATTTAGGAATGGAATTGTGGAGGGAAAATAAAAGTAAGCGAAAAGGATTAAATCTGAACCATTCGATCTATTAGCGTTTCTCATTCCTTTTCCTTTATACTCCACCAAATCCTTAATCCAAACACAGCCATAAGGATTTCAACACTTAGCCATCTTCCTTGCTTGGTCCTAGGCCTTCTGAAAGTCCGAGTTGGATTTTCAGGCTCTTTATTTTTTCTTTGATTGGAAACAATAATTGATATTACACATACAAAATGTCATCCACGCCTTTTCATCTACTGTTGCTTCATAGAATCAAAATTGTGGAATTCATGTTTACTAGTGAAACTCGTCTAATCCTAGGGTTCTTCTTCTTCCTTTTCAATGTGATGCGATTTCCTTTTCTTCTCTTTTGTATCAGATCAACGTAATAGACTTTATAGAAGCTGTGATGTAGCACTAGTGCTGAGAACACTTCCCTTCAAGCTTTGATGCTGAAATTAATTTGGGGCTGCCCTGAAGGACTTTATTAAGGTACTGAATATAGCAAGTTGTGGCCAAACGATTGGTGAAATGTATTTGGCTTTATGGTTTATATTGGTGTATAGCAGATTAATGGCCTGGGGTTGCACAAGTAATGACAAGAGTTAGGGATGTTTTGGGTTCTGTGGACAGTACCCTTAAACTCTGCTTTGCAGATTTAGGCTATCTCTATGTTCAAAATGTAAGTATTGCCAAAAGATTTTAATTAGGTTTTTAATTGCAAATTAAAAGGGAAAAACTTGTTCAAAATTTGTGGGTCGTTTCTTTTCTGGGTAAATGGAAACTCTACATGTGATTTTCACTTTGCTTCCGTAGGGCACATTTAATGTTGCCTTGTTTGTTTACCTTATGAATTATAATACCTTTGCATGCAATAATCAAAACTCGTCTTCTTGAGTTTTTAACTAAGTAGTTCAAATCTTTGACTTACGACTTCTGTGGTGGTATTCGTCAGATGGTTTGATATACATTGCTGGACCATTTCCCTATCAGCTTAAGGTTTTGGCACTAATAATGATCTAACATGGTATTGATTTCTAGCAGATCTTGGGTTCAAGTATTCATGTCTTTGCATTCTGCTTCTGTATGGATGTTTCCATTTCCGTGTGCAAGATGAGGTTGCACGTGAGGTAGCATTGTGTACAGTTTCATGTACATTATCGGTGGCTTCATCTTTTCGGACAAGTGGTGATTTGACAGTATTAACTCACAGATGTGAAATGTGAAAGGGGCGACAAAATGAGAACTGTCTTAAAACCATAAAATTGGTTGTTGGTATTTTCACAATATTGGCATGAAGTATTAGTCTCAATATGTATTGACGAGATAAAAATCAGAAACAACCCTTTAGAGGAGGGTAAATAGGCCAAGCTCTTTAATCATACACCAATTTAAAAAATTAATCAATATTGTATTAACTAATTAGTTCTCCAAATCAATGTTTCAAAGTGAAGTACTCGATCTATCAAGCGTAATTCATGATAACAATTAAGGTACAATGATTTGTTCAGAAGACCATTGAGCTCGTCTATCCCGTCAAAATTCATTATAAACCAAGATTTCATACACTCAAGACAGTTTGACTTATAACCCCAACCACCTTATGTGCTTGCTTTCAACAAAAACACTTTATTTGATCTCTACATTACATGGTGCCAGTCTACTTTTGTTCTAATACCAAACTATGGAACTTCTCACTCCGACCCTAACTCCTCACAGCTCCGTTGCTTAAGGACAATAGTGAAAATCTCTATATGTGGATGTGAACATCAAGATCAATTTTATAGATTGAGAAACATGGATTTCAAGAGCTTTGAAAACTTATAAATGTACTCGGTTTGCCTTTGTGAAAAGATCCTAGAATTCATCTGTTTATCTCTACCCGAAAACCTAGTCCATGTATTTATAGGTTTCTTTCGAAACAAAAACGTGATCAGAATAAAATTCATACGCATCCTCAAGCTGGGTTGGATTGTGATTCTGGGCCAGCTTGTAGGAATTCCAAATTTATCAGTAGGCGGCAGTGGTTCGCGTGGAGCTCTGTGCATCACTACATAGCATCCCCTGGAGTATGCTCGAGCAGGCTCACCCCCCATCCCCCCATGACTGCATATAAATAGCCTGCTTTCACTGATTATAAATTCATAGGTCTACATGATTATTCTAGAGTTAGTTTAGGCCAATGTTGTTTACTTCGAACCTTGTGTTCTAAAACTAACACTTAGTTTGGAATGCGGGAAGGGAGGGGAAGTGAAGGATTAGCAGGGATATGTTAGTTATTTTATGTTTGGATTGATTAAGAGAAGGTTATGGAGAAGTTGTTTGGGGGAAAGAGTAGAAACGTTTTAAGCACTTCTATTCCCCTCAGCTTCCCCTCTTAAATTTGGAGGAAATGGAGGGAAAGTGAAGTATTTATTATTAGCTAGCAGAGATGCACGTTTGCACGTTGCTTCTTTCAATTGAGATGATTTTTACTTTGAAAATAAATCATATGGCTTTCTTCATTTGTTATTGCATATCTTTTAAATCGGCAATCATAAAAATCATATAGCCTAACCAATGAAATGTAGCTAATCACTTAAATTTAAATTTAGTGAATTTTTGATTAGATTAACATATGTTGTTTAATTTTTTAGAGCAATTGGATATTAAATTAACCCACTAAGTTTTGAGACCGCAGGTACATTTTATCCTAATATGTTGGACATATATATGCACTCATATACAAGATACAAAAAAAATTTACTTTTGTTGACATGATTACATAATGAACATATTAATTGCATACATTGACTATTTCTTAAAATAGTACATCAAATTTATTTAAGATCTCATACATATGATACAAAAACATTCCTGGGAAAAATGAAAAAAAAAGGGAAGAAAATAAGGTGTCAAAAACTGATATAGAGCTCGTATACAGTTCATTTCCTCCCTCCCCCCACCCCCCACAGTTAATCTAGTAGAATGGAAAGGACATATTTACAAAGAAAATGGGAGGATAGGACCTATATTTTTGATAATGCTATGGCCTATTAAGGCAATGCATAACAGATCTCAAAGGAATCCGCAATATGTTTATGACTTATCCACTTAGCTGTTAGCTTTCCATGTGCGCTATGATGAGACCATAGCAGTTAGAACAAAAGGAGAAGATAGAAAGTTTTGATCTTGAATAAAATAAGGGTTCCTACTTTGTACTGAATGCCGAATACAACGAAATCTTCGCTCCATGCAGTCAATCCCACTCTTTGAATGACTTGAAATTGGGGTGGGAGTTTTTTATACGACCTGTTATAACACAACTTGAACCGTACACGAAATTAACGGGTTAGGGTTGGTTGTTTTTTTTGACACAAACATGTATTTGATTCAATCCGATGACACAAAATATAATGTTGGGTTAGTGCCAAACCTTTGAAACCCAAATATGACGCGCATAACCCGCTTAATGAATTATTAGTGAATAGTTATACATTTGAGTAACATTTTTACTAAGGAGTGTCATGGCATGGTTCAATCCTTGATATGATCCCATTCAACTTAATAGAAATAAAAGTAAAATTCTTGGATCAATGCAATTATTGTTGTTTTTCATTTAAGGTGAATTTGTTCCTTTTGTTAACTATTTCAGCGTAAATCTAACATACAACCATAATATTGGTTTATTTTTTTGAAATCTGGAAAATATAATTGAGTGAACAATCAATACTTTTTGTGAATATATTCATCAAATGAAGATTCATTTAATATAATTTAACTCGTGCGGAAAAACCTTCTATGTCTCGATATACTTAATATTTTTAACTAAAATTGGAATTTTAGACATGACTCATTAACACGACACAAACCGAACACGGACCCGAAATAATATGATTCAATAGCACGAACAAATAAATTGGTCGGGTCACACAACATGAAGATGACACAATGCCCACCCTTAGCTGGAAATAATCAATGCAGGTTTTACAAGTAATATAAAATAAGTTACTTCATTCATTTGGGAAACTTGGGTGGGTCTGAACCACAAGATGTAGAAGTACGACGAAGTAGGAAACAAACACCAACAAAATTAATTGATTGAAAACAAAACAATCACCTTTGGAAGTAAACATTACTTTCCTTTTCCTCTTGATTACCCAATCAAGAGGAGGAACACTTTCCTTGCCTTCCTTTCCCTTTCTTTCATAACTAACACTTTCCTTCACTCCCCTTCCCCTCAATCCAAACAGAGCTTAAGGGAACATGTTCATTCAGCTATACGTGTTGGAGTTTGTATGGATTTTGTTGGGTTTTCACGCAACAACTCACTCTTGGACAATTTTTTAACCTAATTACCTTCACCTTTAAGCTCGAGCTCATATAACTGAATTCCAATTTTTATCTTATGGCATTGCCTACAAATGTTACATACTATACTAGTCTCTTTTGTTCTATTTTTTTTCTTTTTTCAAATAAGTTTGAAGTGTACAACCACATTTGTGATTGCATGCTGGCTAATAGAAGTTTTGAGGTGTAAAATTGCGTATTCCTTATGGCCCTGTTTGATAACCCGCGTGGGTGGGAGGATTGGACTAATAGTCCGGTGGGGTCCATGAAGTGGGTGTTTGGTTTGGCCATTTAACGTCGGACTAATAGTCCGGTGGTATTAACAATACCCCCAAATGGTGGTATTGTTAATACCACGGGGGACATGGTATTAACAATACCACCCTACTCCGTGGGCTCAAATTGACAAAATTACTCTTGATATTTGTATATTTGTGTAATTAAAGGGTAAGTATGAAATTTTATGAAATTTTTTAATAAATTTTTGGACACTATTGACCACATTACCCTTGATATTTACTAATCCCACTGTCTAATCCCCGTGCAAATCAAACACCCCGGTCGGACTATTGCCCTCATTACTAATCCCTACTCATTATCAATCCCAATCCTAATCCCACCTCATTACTAATCCACCCAATCCTATCACACTTATCAAGCGGGGCCTATATCTCAATTTTGAAGTTGTTCTTCTCATGGACTGATTCTGTTTGGTATCTCAGGGTGTTGTTTGGATTTTAGAACCTGGAAAGGTTCCGAAGGCATGGCTGATGGACAAAGTACCAAGAGAGCAAAAGCGGAAGAAAGATATCTTTGAAGTTGCCCCCATTCGAAAATATGCGAAAGTCAAGGATCAGTCACTTATTCTAATAGAATCAGATGGTTCACACAGAGAAATTCACCTAAAGGGTTGCAATATATCAGCTGTTTCTGCTACATCCTTGTCCTCGAGGAAATGGTGAGGTGGCATTTCCTAGGCAGTTTTCTTTGGGCATTATTAACTTATTTGAGTGTTGACTATTTCAGGGATGTGCTTCTGTGATAGCTTTTGCTTTCATATCTGTGCTATAAGGTTTCAGAATTTCAGCAAGGATTCTTATCTTATATTTGAAATAATCAACATGGAAAGAGAATATATTGTCTGAGGCGTATCCTTTTGAAAGAGAAGGCCCTGAAAAGAAAACCTTTTCCTCTCACTGTGTACACTTTCAACTTGGTCAGGCTCAACTGGAACTGACTTGAACTTGGGCAGCCTTTTCAATGTCCAGTTTGGTCTTGGCGTAGGAGCCCACAGAAGCTCTTGTTTCAGATTGTGATTGGATTGAAGTACTGACCAAGCAGGGCCCTAAACTGCTACCATATAGGAATCCATTTATTTTTAGTAGTTCTAATAGAAAACTATTCTATTGTTTTTCGTATTTCCTTTATTCCTTACCCTAGTCTATTCTTTGATTGAGCAAAGAGGCTAAACCTTGCCAGCCACAACAGCTTCAAATCAGATTAGCATTTGTTTGGTATATAGATGTCCTTAATAAAATTCTTGACAGCCAACTGTTCACTGGGGAAAAAAACCCAATTCAACAAAGAGGGAAAAAAAAATACTGTATTCAAGTTGAATGAATTAGACTTGGAATTTCAAAAACTGATCATATTGATGTTCTAAAGAGGAAAAAGAAAATTTTTAATTTTTAATTATTTTCATAATCTTGCAGGGCAAAAAAGTACCCTATTAAAGTGGAGAGCAAGACCTCAGTTTTATATAATGGAAGCAAAACTATTTACATATATCTTGAGACGCCTTCGGAAAAGGAGTCATGGTGTAAAGCCCTCCGTCTTGCTTCTTGTATTGACAAAGAAAAAATTACGTGGTTTTCCAAGTTGTACCTAGAGTTTCAGAGTTATCTGACAACCTTAAATGCTGGATATCCTTCCTTTATGAAACCCTCTGTGGGCTTCAATGCTGAGCCTGTAGACAGGTCAGCTAAGCTTGATGGTTCTTCATCAAAGGTTCGGCACTTTCTGAAGAAGCTTGCAAATAAGGCATCTAAGAGTGGTATAGAAAATAAGATGAGCTGGACTTCGACAACAGGTCGTGAACAGAGGAAGATTGATGAGAAATCTCATTCATTTCAAGATTTCGTTTTGGGCACTGGTGTGGTGAAGACTGCTTCAAGTGAGGAGGCACCTAACCTTTCTGCAGAGGAGAAAATGGAACCATCATCATCAACATTAGCTCATCCAAGCAGCAGAAGTCATATCTCTGTATTATCTGATGCAGATTCTGATGACAGGATTGGTAGTGATGAAGGAACACTTTGTTGGAATTTGTTAACATCACGTTTGTTTTTTGATGCCAAAAACAATACAATGGTAAAAAGTTTCGTGCAAGGGAGAATTCAGGTAATGTTGCGTGAATTGCTGACATGATTTCTAACTTTATGCATCCTTCAAGCATGATTGCATGTTGTGCATTGTATAGGTGTACATGCTTTGGTTTTCCCACTTGTTCAACTGTCACCCAAATTTTTTTTCTTTTTTTTTTCATGCCCGGAAGATTCCGTTGAACCCAAATTTTCTTATTTAAGCCATATTGTAAGCCCCAATTTTTGTAATGGCAATATTTCTTTGCTTTTCTCAAATGGCTTTAAACGTGTCATTAAACAGTTAGAGATGCAAGCTGACATTCATAGCCCAGGAGCTTTCTCTAGCTGGGCAATGTGGGACCAAGGGTGTTTGTCGACCAGTTGGTTCTGATCGAGACAAACCAAGAGCCAAAGTGGTATCTAAGGTTCTAGAAATCTCAAACCAAAAGACTGTAAAACATCTATAACTGAACCAGACCAAACTGCAAAAATAATAATAATAGTAGTAGTAGTAGTAAATAAAAAAATAAAAGAACAATTCATCTTACCATTTGGTGCTAGAAAATCATCAATATGTCTAAACTACACAGTTGAACAAAAATTGACTTTACCTAAGCAAACATTCTGAAAGTCCATATGCATATTTTAACATTTCAGAATGTTCTTCAAATTTCAAACGAGATTTTATAAATTGTGTAAAGGCATAGTAATTGGTTCAGGTACTAATTATTATAGAAATGCAACTTCTTTCAATAATATAAAAGTGCACAAATCATATCAATAGTGAAAATAATTATACATGAACAAATATAGCTTGGGTAAATAGAAAGTAGTTAATGGAATATATGTAAGCAAATCAGGAGAACAAAAAAATAATAAAAAATAGAGAACGGATTGGTTTTATGTGTATTCACGTAATCAACAGTAATTAACGTAATCTGTAATCAGAAATTGAGCCTGAATCCTTGAACTTAACCATAATCAATGATTCTTTATTGTTTAGAACTGGAACCAATCCGTCCCAACAAAAAACCAACAACCCCTACGGTTTGGATTGTTTTTTTAACACCCTGCAAACCTACAACCACACTTGGCCCCTTCTCATTCCCAATTTCCTGTCTATTCAAATGTTAAGAATATCCCTCCATGTCATTGTTAATGTTATCTTATATCATGGTCTCCCTTACCCATGATTCCTGGGTCACTGATAGATTCCTCCATAGAACTACTCGTTTCGTGGACAAAATGGTTCCCACCACACTGTTGCCCTCGTCCATTGTCATTGCTAGCTGGCTGAGTGGACTAAGGATCCTCAGTCTCTCCATCTGTGGCCCGCCCACTGTGAGGCAACCCTTGCTCCAATACCAATTTTTATGCCCCATCTCCGAACAGGAATGATAATAGTTTCTTTGCTAAGGCTCACGGATTTAAAATGCGTTGTTACTAGAAAGGATGCAAGCTTACATGAATAGCCCAAGAACTTTCTCCATCAAGGCGGCATGGAAAGCCCTGGAGCCTTGGTATTTCACGTAGCGTTAGGACTATCAATTGGATTATGCTAGCCGGAAGACCGGCCAAAAGCAAAATCCAGGCCTTTATTGTCTGAACTGAGCTGAGCTTGATCAGATTTGCTGGCCTAAATTTGATTTTTGCCTTAATATTTGCCATGTCATTGTAAAAGGAACACACATAACATCTATCTGCCTATATGTAGTTTTTAAAGAGGGTTGTCACGCCTTTTTCAATGATGTATTTACTTGAATTTAGGAACCAAAGCTTTTTCTTTGTTTTGTAAGGTCATAGGCAATGCTCGAGTCATTAACTACCAAGGGTGTTATGATAAATGGATTATATTTTACTCTTAACAAAGGCATTGCATCGTTGTGCCTGAAGAGGCCTAAGACAAATTTTGTTTAAATATCTTTTTTCTGAAGTTCATAAGTCGTTGAGCCTATTTAAGAAACAACCTTACCTCTTTCTTTATTTGCATTTCATTTCAAGATCTATAGATCTAATATTGGTTACAATGAGTAATCATAATCATATCAAGTGCCAATATTATCCAATTTCTTGATTTTGTTAAACCATTAAACAGTTCCTTCTGTATCTAATTAGAATTGTGAAAAGCAAGATGGAAATATTTAGAAAATTTTGATTGATGAGAGGAATATCTCGATTCCCCAAGACCTGTTTGAGGACAATCTGACTAGAGATTTTGTTTTTGAAACTATATCATTTTAAACCCTTCAGTTTCTATTTATTTATCTTTTTCTTTGGAGGTGGTACAAAATTGTGATTTTAGCTAAGCTTCGGCTGGGACTAGTTTTTGCAGAACAGGTGCTAAGCCCAGACAAGCCGAGGCCTGGCCTGATTAGCAGGTGGCCCTATGTCATACTGCCTTCTTTATGGGGCAAGCATGATTAATGGAAAAGTTGAATTGTCCTTACAAGTTAGGGTTTAGAGAGACTAAATCATGATTTTATAGTATTGGAATGGTAGAATTACTTGTACGTGTAATCTTTCTATATACCTATTTTTTGAAGGAATATCAAACTATTTTTATGCACCGAAATATTTTCTAAAGAGACGAGAGTTGAGTCTCCATAACTTGAATATAAAAAAGTAGGCAGATAACACTACATCAATTGGGCATGTTCTGTTTTATGGAATGCACTTATGACACTGACTCTCATTTTTCTTTTGTGTGATTTGTGATAGAGAACACTGTCCACTATGAGGATACCCAGTTACATAGGTGAAATCACTTGTAGTGGCATAGATCTTGGGAATCTCCCTCCATATATCAGTGGTATGAGGGTTCTTCCTTCAGACATGAATGAAGTATGGGCACTGGAAATTGATGTTCAGTATTCTGGTGGTGCACTGTTAGATATTGAAACAAGGCTTGAAGTTCGTGAACTAGATTTTGAGGAAGGCACGGCGGATACAGATTTAGAACCAAGCCCTACGGAGGAGGTCACATCAGATCTTCTAGAAGGTTTAGAGTATTTTGGAAAGCAATTGGAGCTTTCTGAAGGTGCAGATGGCGCAACAGAGCGAAAGAATGAAACATATTCAAAACTAGGTATTCAATTAAACCTTGTTGGGGCGATTTTATGTGCGTAAATTATGTAATATGAACATGCTTGTGCAGTAACTTGCAAATATGAAATATTGAGAATGCAGCATGTAGCTCTGACCATATTTAGTAAGTACTTAATGCATCCCATGAATTGCAGTGTGAGGATAGATGAAGTTTTGCTGATAAATATCTAAACAGATATGTATTAATAGGAAGAATATTGGTTCTTGTCATAGTTGCACGAAGAAGGGTTAGGGGGGTCACAAGAGCGGACGCATGAGCAGGTGACCAAGGGCATATAGAAGATTCTAAGTTTGGGAGTGTTTATTGTATTATATCTGTACATATACAAAATTATAATGTAAGAAGAATTTTTTTTTTTTTAGTGCTAATGTGCATGTTCCAATATGAATAAATATGGGAGATTGTCAACTGCAAATTGTTTTTTTAATACTATGTAAATATGACGTACAATAATGAATTTGAGTTATTTATTTTGGTAATCCGATGACTGCTATAGATTTTCTCTTGTTTGTAGCTTTTATATTGTTGATTTGGGATTCATATATATAAGTGGCTCTATTCTAGTTGGGAATGAGGTTCATCCTCAATGGGAGCAAGGTTCCGACAAGGTTCTTACTCAGAA
>BRYF01000026.1:4077500-4090000 GCA_030159135.1 Actinidia polygama | reverse complement strand
CAGCTGAAAATAAAATTTCAATCGCCACAACCCTAAATCAACCACCAAATCCTAAATCAACCACAAATCCTAAACCAAAAATTTAAAAATCAATCACCACAACCCTAAATCAACCACAAAATCAACAACTCAACTACAAATGAAACTCAAAATCAAGAATACCTTCTTCGTCGGTTGATATCTGGTGACGGTTGAGATCACAAGTCCGGCGAGCAGCAGCAGTAAGGGCAATGACGGGCGACTGTAGCGGGAGCAACGGCGAGCAACAACGACGACTGACGAGGGCAACGACAATGACGGTTGAGATCTGGTGGTGGGTCTCCAGAATACCCTCTTCGTCGGCCATGGAGAGAGAGAGAGATTGAGAGAGAGAGGCATGAGACTCTCAGTCTCTCAGTGCAGCCATGGAGAGGGAGAGGGAGAGGGAGAGGGAGAGAGGCATGAGACAAAGAGGTGTTGCCGTGTTAGGTTAGTAAATAAGTAGTAAATTTCACTGTTAGTCCCTTTAGTTTATTAAAACTTATACTTCGGTCCCTATAATTCATTTTCAAGCAATTTCAACGGGGTTCGGGGATTTTTCGGAGATCGGGGAAGGGATATACAAAACTGTCCCCGCCTCGTCCCCGGATTTTTTTTTTATCCCCACTCCCCGCCCCGAACCCCGAACGCCCCCCCCACCCCGAAAATTCACCCCGATCGGGGCGGGGCAAATTGCCATCCCTAATCTGGAGGCCTGGATAGTTCAATGTCGGCTGGAAACTTCCCTGATGCAGTCCATAAGAGGAGGAAGAAAAAAACAACATTAAGGAAGCATTCAAGCTTGGAAGTTACATGCTTTTGAAGCAAAATTCAATTGGGTTCAATTCGATCAATATAAAATTAAGTTATTACCTTCTAAGGTTATTAGAGTCTTATATTTTGATAGTCCAGTATAGGTATTGATCTTTCTTTTTAATATAGATGTTTTATTTACTTTTAAGGTCAGGGTATTTTGGTACTTTTTAGATTTTCTGGATATGGGTTATAGGTGTCACGCCCCGCAACCCGGCCTATGCGGATCGTGGGCGCGTGATGGCCGGCGGCTGACCCACCAAGGCCAACTTACCATTTCTTTCGGTTGATCACCTGTGCATGTGCATTTATAATGCTAATAATTTTTCTTTTCGCGGAAACGTCATAGCATCTAAACATAATAAAGTGTGTATGTCCATACAGTGTACAGAGCTGTGCCTATGTATTTCAATTTACATACATCCCAAATCAACTTCAAACTTACATAGACTAAATACATAACAGGGGTCTCGCCCTCACAATACAACATAAAGCCTCTCGGGCTTACAAAACTAAGTCTGACTTGTTCAACCTCCTTTCGGCTCCTCGGATTGACTACCTGAAATTTGTTTTTCTAAAACATAAGCCAAAGCTTAGTGAATAACAACGAATGCATGAACGTAAAATACCATGGATCATTTTCATATCATTCATAGCATAGCATAGCGTAAGCAATGTGAGCATCATATATATTTCTTGAACATTTAACTTTCATAAACATGGCATCACATGCTTTCATAAACATACATAGCATATCATAAAAACGTAACAACCCGGCATGACATGATGACCATATAGGTCGGGTGGCTCTTTTGGCCGAGATATCTCTTTGTTCTTTTGTAGATGGCTTTATTTCACGTCCTCCCATCTACCTTTTAGGACTGGCTGACTTGGTTTAAGTCCCGTCAGTGGGGACCCCGAGTGTCACATGCATATAATTTGAACATACTTATTTTCGTATAAACCGAACATCCATGGGTTTTCATACATAGCATAAACATTTGCATACTTTTGCAAGACATGGCATTTACATTACAAATACATTTGATGCATTGAAAGCATGGAAAACGGTTGTACATACATAATATACTTTGAAGACGTTTTGAAAATACATAATTTTGTTCATAGCATCGTGTTACTCACCTGGGATTCCTTGGTTAGGTTCTACGCTCGGCGTTCCTACATATATAAGGGACAATACGTCATTACTATGTTCAATAAGGCTAGTGTTACAAATCAAATTGATAAAAATCCTCGACTTGACTTAATTGCCTTCGTTCTAGGTCTAACCATCTTAAACATGTACCTTAAGTTCTCAAAAGGTAATTAAAGAGTTTAACATGTTATGGTTGAATTTACTAAGTCTTAAGGGAAAAGGCCAATTCTGCCTAAAAATGGTCTTGGCGTTCGAACGCTCAAAAGTGCTCTACCAGTGGCGTTCGAACGCTTGGCCGTTCGAACACTGTTCTTGGGCGTTCGAACGCTCCCTGCGTCCAGTGACATGAACAGTAGCTGATCTTTGGAAATTTTACTAAAACTTCTCAAAACCTACTCCAATCTTTATAGAACTCTTAATGTATGAAGAGTAGCATCAGGAGACTACAATATCTTAAAATGGAACTTTAGTTTGGAACCTAACTTAGTAGATCTAAGCTTAAAATCACATAAAACCCTAACATACTACATACACACATATATATACATGGATTAGAGGTTTTACCTCTCCCAATACTCCTTTGAGCTCCCAAAATGATTTCCTAGCTTGAGTTGAGCTTCCCCCAAGTCTTCTCTTTCTTTCTTCCCCCTTTTCTTCTCTTCCTTTCCTCTCCTTTCTTTCTTCTCTCTCTCTCTGCCGGTGTGTGTGTGTGGTGAAGTGAGGGAGTAAGTGTGTATTTAGGTGTATATGTGTGGCTGTGAAAGGCTGGGTTGGGAATGATTCCATGTGGTTTCCCCATTTTAAGTTCGTGTTCCCTTTTTCATTTCCCCGTTTTCACTGTGGGCGTTCGAACGCTCCTTTTTAGCGTTCGAACGCTTAGAAGGATTTGGCTTGGCAGGGTTCGAACGCTGCTGCTTACAGTTCGAAACATGCGAGACTTGAAATTTGGGTTTTTGGCCTTACCGTTCGAACGCTCCAAATGTGCTGTCAATGGGCGTTCGAACGCCTAGGCAAAATACTCGACCGTTCGAACGCTCATCCTGGCGTTCTAACGCTAAGAAGGATCCTGGGCAGAATTTATAAGTTTAGGATTTTTGAATATTGGCTAACCTAAATTGCCCCTTTGGGATCCTTAAGCTTATATTACTCCTTCTAATTATTATACACGTCATAATATACGTAATTTATGGGATTTACGGATGCGGGGTGTTACAATAGGGGTTGCCCATGGATCATGGTTCTGTCTTTGGGGTTTTATTTACAAGTCCTATAGTGTCTTGGATAGGTTGTGGGTGTGTAAAGTTTAGTAGTTTCCTTTTTTATTTAGAAATCCTTGTCCTAGTTAGTGAAGGCAGTATTAAAGTCTTATAATGCCTCTAGTTTAATGAAGAATACATTTTACTGAATTTTCTAAAGCTTTTGAAGCCTCTTTTGGTTTGTGTGATGTAACATAACTCTAGGTGTGTTTCCTGGAATTCTTCTTATTTCTCTGCAGAAAATCAACATTATTCAGTTGTAAATCAATCCCCTAAAATCTAATATTTTCAATCTCAAAACCTTTCCCTTTTGAAACCCCCAAATCCCCAACTATCCTACATCAGACCCTCTTAACTATTATGTTGGTAAACATAAACCATTGCTTCCTTTGCCAAGTCATTGTTCCCCTACAGAGATACATGCTTCATGTACGAAGTATCCCTTGAGATATGTATTATCGAGTCGTGTATCTCGTTGTAGAAATTGCTTCTTTCCAACATGAACCTGTATGAACAAAGACCGTACTAATTTTGTGCATGTTTTTCTCAAAGATTAGAGCTTCCCCTGCTGCTAATTTGAAAATATAACTATCCCATGAAGCTGCTTTCCTTTGAGCATTCCTTTCCGTGTTCACGAACTGACTCACTAAATAGTAGGGGCATTGTGTCAAATACGTAGGGCAAATGAATTTTATGGGTTTTCGTTTTCTTTTTCTTTTCATTTTCCATGTGATGAGAAAGGGAGAAATAAAGAGGAGAAAATAAGAGATTAACTCGTCTTGGAAGCCTCTTGTTAATAAGAGGACTATAGAGAGAATAGATACTATGAAGAAGTCTAGAAAGCGTTGCTTAGCCTCTCCAATAAAAGACAGGATGGAAGCATGGACTGCAAATGTTCATCTTCATGCGAAGGACCTAACTCCTCATAGGTCATCTCATCTCATCTCATCTTGGGCTCACATTATCACCACCGGAACTCAATTTGATTTTATAAGACTTAGCCGAAAGGGGTATAGCCATCAAAGGGGTGATATCAGATGTCATAGTTTGACAATAAACCATCCTTGTTAAGACAGACCAAGCCAGCCCTGCCAGTGCCCCCTCGTGATGGGCCCCCAAAGGACAGGAGGCAGTTGAACATAATTACCTCTGCAAGTCAAAAAGACAGTCAGTTTGCTCATCCCGACCTAAACAGTAACCCTTTCAACTTATTATTAAGATAGGTTGCCCCTTACTACCTAACTACTGGAATATCTTTCCTTCCTTTAGTCACTTTCAATTCCTTCTAACAATGACGGCAATAACCTGCATTACAAAAGCCAATGGCAAAGCTATTTTGGGATACCCAGAGAAGAGGAGTTTTCTTTGCTTCTTTCTTGTTTGATAGTAGTTACAATGCTGGTTATTAAATCTCTCCTCAAAATAGAGCTTTCTAAAAAGGAATAACACTATAGGACTGGAAGTAGGAAATCCGTGGTTAATGGAGACTTGAATGGTCTTATAACTTACTGTTGCACACCATTTATCTTTTCAACTGATGTGTGGACACGCATTCCCTTCTAGAATAAATTTTCATGAATATAATGGCAAAATCTCTTGTTGCCTCCGCATTAATTGATCTCTTTTTGAATAAAGGTGCCTCTCTCGGTGGCAATAAGGGTGGCATCCCTTAAAGGAACATTGCGGTTGCATATAAAACCTCCTCCTTCCGATCAACTATGGTTTGGGTTCACATCCATGCCTGATATTGATTTCAACTTGGAGTCTTCTGTTGGAGAACACAAGATTAATAGCGGACGTATTGCTCTGTTCCTGATTAGTCGGTTCAAGGTGAGATTATGCCTCTATAGCATTCATATTTCTCCATGTATGTTGATTATATTTGTGGACGTATGTTCAAACTGCAAAGTCAAGCCCTTATTTGTAGTTTGAATATAAACATAGGGAATATATAAGAAAATTATTTCTAAAACAGAAAGCATATTATATTGTGATGACTCCGTGTGTGCAAATCCAAATAACCGGTGTACAAATCCTGGATGTGTGTTTGTGTACCATGCTTGTTGATGCCATGTTTTGTGTTCCTAATGTGGTTTTCTGTGAAGAATCTGTGCCGCTTGGTTTTTGATTTGTATGATGATCACGCATAATATGATTGGGATGATGTCAACAGATGACATTATATTTTATTTTTTACGATTTTTTTTTGGCAATACATTTACAGAATATAAAGACACTGTAAGAACAATACAAGCTTACAAATGCAAACAAAAAATTCAGGGACAAAATATTCCTGAAACCTGACTCAAAAATAATAACTTCTAAGGTCCAGAGTGATTGATCATAATCTGGTAGAAGAAACAACCTGAGGAATCCTTGCTTAGCTGCAAACTGAAGATCTCTTCAACATGGATGGATCATAACAAGAGTGCAGACCCTGAGCTGAAAAACAGAAATAAAAGTTAAAATTTTATAGGAGCTACTAAAGGTGAAAGATCTTTAATACCTATCAGCTGCACAGAAAAGCATAAGCAACAAGTAAACAAACTATACAAAGAAATGAGTAGGAAGATCCAATTGGGATGACCTGAGATCAACAAGATTAACCCTAGACCCACTTTATTAGATTAAGACACTACATTGCTAGAACGTGAAGTACCTAGGCAAGAGGGTGCACCAAAGTTTACAGGAGGAGAGTATCTTAACAGATGTAGAACGAGTAGATTAAGCTACCAAGGGAGGAGCAAAATGAAAGTTACTAGAGCCACCTCAAATGCTCATGAAGCTGATATTTTAGGACCGTCCCAAAATTTATTGGAACAACCACCCTCCACCCCCAACAACAAAAAAACAAACAAACACAGTGGTCATCCAAGACCTTCTGGATCTTATAAATTAATGCATTTCTTTGTTGGAAATTAAGTAAAATTGAGCAGCATATAAAAATTGCTCAGCCACTACAGCTGATGGTAGTAGTTTCTATCGGCAGGCAGCCATGCGGGAAACTCTAGTGCTTCCAAATTGTGAAAGTGTATGCATTCCGTGGATGCTTGCAGAAAAGGATGACTGGGTCCCACGGAAAGATGCTCCATTCATATGGGTTAATCAAGAAGCTGTTATTGATCCTGCTGCTGTTGTACAAGAAACACCCAGAACTGATGCCAGTAGGCAAACCACCAGTGATTTCCCAGAAGTCGGGCATGGAAAAGGAAGGTTGGTTGAAAATTTTCATCGACAAATCAATGAATCCTCTGGTGCAGGTACATCTTCATCAGATCCATCCATTCAATCTACTTGGAGGAGCAAGTCTCTGCAAGAGTTGAATTCCCCTTTGTTAAGTAATGATGAACAACAAGCAGCACCTTGTGAGAGCAGGAAAGAGGAGAACCCAGAGTATCAATCACCATCAGGGACATTGATTTTGAATGGGGAGCAGATTCAAGTCATTGAAGGATATGATCTCAGGCCGAAGAGAATGGGTACAAGAGCAAGGATGCTTGGTTTAGGGAAGAAGATGGGGGAGAAGCTTGAAGAGAAGCGACGGCACATTGAAGAGACGGGAAGACATATTGTTGAGAGGATGAGAGACCGTGATGTTGGACCAAAAAATTGAAGACTGGTTTAGAATGTTTTAGTGATATGGAGAGGGAGAGGATATTTGTACTGTTATGTACATTTCTGCTCGAGGGTGCTGGAAAACTCTCTCTCTATAGTGTAGTGTATATTCTAATTTTATAATTTCAGTGCTGCACATAAACATCCGTCTGGATTCAAGGATGAATTGATTCCGCAAACAAATGTAATTCTTGCACAACAGAAAGGAAATTTTATTTGCCAAATGCCTATATGTGCAACTTTAAGTATTGCAAGACTTCAGGAAGTAAGGTGTGTGTTTCTTGAATATAAATTGCTGCTAATTTATATATGTTTTGTTGTGCGTTCAAATCCAGTTTATTTTATTTGTTGATGATCTGGAGATGTCGTTGATAATGTTGGAAAATTTTTGTACTCGGGTGGGTGGGGTGGGGTGGAGTGGAGGGAATTCGAATGTTGGACAACCAGCTGGGGATCCTCTATCCCCATTGCAATTCGCCATCTTTTGTCCTCTTAATTCTCATGCAGCCACATGTTCACCACCTGAATCTAATGGCAGTCAGATAACATCTCCACCTCTCTCTCTCTCTCAACCAGTAATTGACACATTGCTGCTTAATATTTAGGGGATAGAAGATTTGGACAGACAACATGGACAAAGGATCCAGCGCCATTTGACGCCCTTCAGACAAATGGCCAGGTATACGGTCTAACATTTTTTAGATGATACTTCAGGTAAAGTCGAAATCCATGCAGTACCCCATAAAAAAAAGAAATGCAGATTGTAATTGACATACTTTGCAAAGCAATTTCATCACCCTGAAGAGGTTTTAGGATTAATTTAAGTCAAAAAGTGTAAAGATAATTTTCCTTGAATTGTGTTTGGATCAAAGATTTTGTGGAGCCATTTATGGTGGTTATGGAAAAGATTAAAAGATAATGTAAGCTAAAGTTGGCCTTAGCTTTCCTCATCATTTTGTTTCTACTGCTGAACTACTCCACAAATCATTGATCCCAACACAGCCTTCATAATTCTATGCACAATCTATAAAACTGCAACCTATGAGCATCTCTATTGGTTGGACTTGAACAAATCTTTTGTCATTGCCAAAAATAAGTAAAAAGGAGACTCAAAGTTGCTGCATTTTCTTGCTATTCCTCTTAGCCATATTTTGATTAAGCTATTTTTCGTGCCTTATTAGGCCCAAGGTTGGCTTTGTCAAAATTATCACATCATCACCAATTATTTTGATCTCCAATACTTTTTGATCCAAACAAGTTTTGCAAGTGGCAGCATAAATTTGCACTTAATTCTGACATCGTCGGTTCAACAGAAAGAAGAGAAACAACAATTAATGAATAATCTTATTTCTGGCAGTACAATTACTCAAAAATCAATCACACTCCACTGATACATATAGGCATAGGCCTTCGCTAATAAGAAAATATAAAAGGGATGAATGAGGAAACGATCTACTAATAAAGAAACAAAGAACTAAGGAAAATTCCACTGTAACATGTAATCCCTAAATAAATTAAATTAAAATTCTTACATTCTCCATTTTTCCTCTCATCCAATGCCCTTGAACATATTCCTATCACCACCTCTGGACCTTTGTGGATGTGGGTCAGCAGCAAAGTTTTTGCAGATTAAAATGTATGAACATAGCCCAGTCCACGGAGGGCACTACCTCAAGTCATCACTAATAAAAGCCTCCAATTCCAATCACTCCCAGATGCCGCCTGTTAACCTTCTATGTATCTTGGCTAGCTTTACCAATCAGACAGGCGGAGTCTTCTTGATGATACGTCATTATTTGGCCGAGTTAAGAATCAATTGCCAAAGATTTCTCCTCGTCAGAGTATGGGCAGAAAAGATGTCAATAGTCCTCGCTATGAGCACTAACTGACAGACTCAAACTGTCCCACTTTCTCACATTACTTTTGAGATAAATTGCCAAGCAGCGCTTGGATATCACCATTAACTCAGCTGTTTCTTCACAATTCTTGATTAGAATAGAATCTGGTTAACAAGACAAAATGAAACAGCCAATCAGCCCAATCACTTACTATGAACCTCCTAAGAGCTACCAACTTTCTCTATGTCAAAAATCACCATCTCCGTTTCTGCAATCTAGCCCGCTTCCAGAAGCTTAACATGTAGCTCCTCTATCACTCCATATAGATCAGCTGATTGATGGTGGGAGCAATCTCGTGCAATAAAAGCATGGAAGGAGCCATTGATCTCAATCTGGCTCCAACCAGCTTCTTTCCCCAGTCCTCCATCGTTTATTAAGCTTCTAATTGCATCTGCCTCCCTCCACTTACCCACGGATGTATAAAAATTAGCCATTGCCAGATAATTGCTTACGCTTGGAGGATTTAAATCCAACAACTTCTTGGCTGCAAAATCCCCTATTTCAATGGTGTGATGTGTTCTGCATGCACTAAGCAATGGAGTCCAAATTTGAGCTTGTGCTTGTAACAGCACGGGCATATCCTGGATAGTTTTCAGAGCCAAGTCTATGTAACCAGCACGGCAAAGAAGATCCACTATGCACGAATAATGCTCTATACTCGGTTCTATTCCAAAATTCCGCTTCATGCTTTCAAAATACTCTAGCCCTTCTACCACCAATCCTGAATGACTACAAGCCATTAATATGATTGTGTACAAAACAGCATCGGGTTTAAAATCTTCCTGGCATTGCATCTTACGAAAAAGACTCAGAGCCTCTTTTCCCATCCCATGGATTGCATAACCGTTGATCATCGAACTCCAAATGGCCAAGTCTTTATCTGAACACACCCTCTCAAAAACTGTTTTCGCCTTCTCTACGCTTCCGCATTTGCAGTACATGTGTATTAACGATGTCTGAACATGCAAATTAGACTCTAACCCATTCTGAAAAATGTACTCTTCAATGTCTGCTCCCATGCTCAGTGACCCTAAATTAGCACAAGCTGACAGTATGGTAGCTAGTGTTTTTACATTTGGTCTAGTACTTGTTCTCAGTAATTTCTTGAAGAGATTTATGGCTTCATCAAGATAACCAAAATGGGTATATCCACTAATCATCGACGTCCACAAAAACACACTTTTCTCATTTATCATATCAAACACTTGTCGAGAAGATAAAAGGTCACCACATTTTGAATACATGCTGACTAGCAAGTTGTCAATTGGATCTTCATAATCACATCCACTTTTGAGTACCACACAATGGACGGACGAAGCTAACATCACGTTACCCACTTGGATGCACCCAGAGATGAGGTTTATATGAGAAATGTAATCTGGGTTTAGACCTTGTCTTCGCATATGATTAAAGACATCAATCATTTGGGAAATATCCCCCACACTTGCGTATCCACCGAGTAAAGTCGTCCAAGAGACGATTGATCTCTCACTCATGGAATAAAAAATGGAGCGAGCATCATCAACTTGATTAAAATGGACATACATGTTCATTAGTGAATTGAATAGGGGTAAACCAGAAAGTAGTCCAAGTTTGATTACATGACAGTGAATTGATAAGCCTTGTGGTGTAGAGGAGCTGAACCGTAAACCGGAGAAAATGCTAATGAATGTAACTGAACTCGGCTCCAGACCGAGAAACAGCATCCTTTTGAAGAGGCAGATAGAGTCATTGATCCGATGATGGCGGCAGAATGCAGAGATGATGGAGTTCCAGGAGACGAGGGTTCTTTGGGGCATTTCATAGAACACCTGACAAGCAGATGGCAATTGGTGACATTTAGAGTACATATCGATGAGAGCAGTTTGGACAAAGACGTCGGCGTGGAGACCCAGGAGAAAGACACGGGAATGGAACATAGTGCCATGTGGTAAGGAGCGGAGCTTGGCACAGGCCTTGAGGACCAGGGGTAAGGTGAGGTTGTAGTTGTAGTTGTTGTGCTTACTGTTAACCATTGACGAGAAGATTCTGAGAGTTTCCGAGAAGAAGCCGTCCTCGATCAAATTCCACAAGTAGAGGACGGGGGGCCCTTTCAATTTCAGCTTCATGTTTCTGGTCCTGGATTACTCCTCCTCCTCCTCCTCCCTCCTATATGACTAGTTTCCTTTTGCGTATATGATTTATACACACACTCACACTCACACTCACACTCACACTCACACTCACACTGAAATGGTAATTAATTGAGTTTGTGTTGGCTCATGTTAGTATTGAATGCATGGTGCACAAAACCATTGGTAATAGTCTGATAGTTCTTCACGCAAACGGAGCACGGTTCTCGTTCTGGTTCCGGAGTCAGTCAAGTTTGTTTTGTCAGAGTGGGAGGAGCTGAGACAGTTGAACAAGGTGGAGAGAGATCTTTATTGTAAATATTGCTAATTTTCAAAGTATATAGTATAAAAATCCCGTTGTTTCCAAATTGTTTATATAAATGCATTAAGCTCAAAACACGAGATTAATTATGATCGCAGCTATTAAGATTGTGAAATTAGGCATGCGTGGCAGTTTTGCGGCTAATTTCCCTTACCAACTACTATTTTGAACTTAATTTCCAAACTGGGGTCTGATTTAAGTTATTTCCCAAACCCGTAGAAAGCGCCATTTCAAATAGCGCTTTTAATGAAAACGCCATTTGAAATGACGCTAAACGCCATTTGAAATGGCGCTTTCATTCTGTTCCTAAATACAGCGATTTTGTTCCAAAATACGGAATGAAAACGCCATTTGAAATGGCGCTTTTTCACTGTGTTATAAGCCCCATGCGTTCATTTGATCTACAGAAGAAGGCTCGGTTCCAAACAGAAGAAGGCTCGGTTCCAAGTTCTGTCTCCAAATAGAAGTCGCCCTCTGGTTCTCGATCTGTCTCCCTCACCTCGCATTCGAAATTCACAGGTATTTAGCTTCAATTTCTTCACGTATTCACTTGAAAGTGCTTGTATGCCCTCTGTTTTGTTAGGAAATTACTAGATACGGTGCACTTCGAACTCATTTTACGCGTTTTTGATGCAATTCCTTTTACTCACCATCTTTGTTTTGGACTTTCTAAAAATCGGTTTGGGGATGTTTCTACCTTGTTTTGAAGTTGTTTGGCAAGAGATATATGTTTGCTTGTGATTTATTTTCGGAAGAATATTTTTTTTTTGTCAGAAATACTCTATTAGGGTTTGAGAATTGATTGGTGTGATGCACACTAGGTTTTGCTAAGAGTTTGATACATTCTTATGAGAAACTAGCTTCATTGTAGCTCTTTGAGCATTTGTTCTCGTTGAGATGGTTAATTTGATTGTGCAACTATCGGTGGACATAATTGTAAACCAAAAACATGTAAATCATTGTCTCTCTTATATGTATGATTATTAGTTTTCTTTCTCTGCTCTTATTGCTCTTGTTTGTTGTTGGTTCTTTTCATAATCAATGCTACAAATAATCTCGAGTTAGTAATGCTTACTCACATCGATCATCGATTACTAGCAAAGTCTAACACAATACCTCAACAACTAAGATAGTAATGCCATCTACGAAGTCGTGTCTTGATCACAATTCATTTGTCTCTTATATGGTTTCATTATTTTAATGTAAACAGGATGGTGTAATATAGTACGTACATAGCAAAAATAAAATAAAAAGGCTTGGTGGCCTTTGTCATTGTTTTTTCATATCAAGATAAAAAAATGAAAACCTTCC
>BRYF01000026.1:4052500-4057500 GCA_030159135.1 Actinidia polygama | reverse complement strand
ATATACGTAGTATACATTGAAAATATTTTTGAAAATACATAGATTTTGTTCATGGCATCGTGTTCCTCACCTGAGTTTTCTTGGCTAGGTGCTAAACTGCGTGTCCCTATAAGGGAAGTAAGAAAATATCAATACTAGGTTCACTAATAACAATTTAACTAACAAGACTAGTGACTTGTCTTTAGATTTTCTCGTACTATGTTAAAACTCTTTAAACATGAACCTAAGTCCCCTACGAGATTGTTCAATGGCTTAGCATACTATGGTTGTAATTATGAAGTTTTAAGGCAATAAGGTCAATTCTGCCTAAGATTTATCCTGGCGTTCGAACGCTGGTTTGAGCGTTCAAATGCTAAGCTTATGTACAGTGAGCAGCGTTCGAACGGTCACTGCATTCAGTGGTATGAACAGTGACTGATCTTACTAATTTTACCAATTTAACTCAAATCAAGTTCAACTTGCTTTATGGCTTCTAAGGTATCTAATACAACTTGAGAGGACTACAATAACTCAAAACCAACTCTCAATCATAACCCTAACATGCTAGATCTAGGATGCAAAGTCAAACCCTTAACTTAACAAAAATTTAGGATCTTTGGTTTTACGTTGTTTTCAAGCTTCAATAATGGGGTCTTTTAGCCTTAGGTGAGCTTCGTTCGAGCTCCAACTCTCACTCTTCTCCTTCTCCTTCTTTCCTCTCTCCTTTCTTCTCTTTTCTCTCTCTCTCCATATGGGTGTGTTCTTTTAGAGTGAGGGTGTGTTTATGTGGCTGTGAAGGCTGAAATAAAAAATGATCCCATGTGGTTTCCCCACTCTAATTTTGTGTTCTCTTTTTATCTTCTATTTTTTACTATTGGCGTTCGAACGCCCCTTTCAGCGTTCGAATGCTAAGAAGGAATTTTGGCTCTGTCGTTCGAACGCCCGTTCGAATGCTAAGAAGGATTTTGGTCAATTAGGGTTCGAACGTCCCAACTTGCGGTTCGATAACTGCGAGGCTTGACATTTCAACTTTTGCCTTAGCGTTCGAACATCCATATTGGCGTTCGAACACCAAGAAGAAAACTGGGCAGAAATAAAACTTAAGGTTTTGAAGAATTCTAACTTATTTTTGGTCTCTTTTATTCACCTTAATTATCGTACACGGCATAATTAATATGATTAATAAAATTTACGGATTCGGGGTGTTGCACATGTAACAACTGCGAAATGCTAAAAGAACCTCCTGAATAGTTGTTGAGTAAGCCACAAACTCAGCCTCCATGGTTAATAAGGTGATACAGGATTGTTTTTTGTTGCTTCAAGAAATGGCGCTACCAGCAAGCAAGAAAGCATATCCGGATGTGCTCGTGTAAAATCAAAAAATTGGGTTGATTGGTTTGTATGGATTATGCAAAAGCTAATTAATAAGACAAACGTGATCACAAGCAATAAAAGTAAATCATGCACATAAAAAGAGACATGCTGCTTTTTACGTGGAAAACCCAAAGTAGTGAAAAAATCATGGGACTAAGTTCGACCAACCAATCTATTATGTAAAATATAAGTTACAACTTATAAACCAACCCAACCGAATTCACACGCCTTAGGTGTCGATCGTCAAACTTGTGCGTGTACTCCTTGTACCGACCAAGTTCACGATCTACGCTTCAATGGATGGTTGAGTGTTAAATCCTCAACACTTCCAAAATCCTCCACGAATTGAATTTAGATCCGCCTGCATTTGAGTACGTCCAAATGACTTCAACCTTGATCGGATGAATTTTTGAATCATCATTGAGAGAGAATATGAAGCTCAATGAATTCTTAAAATTCTCTCAAGTATACGGTGAGCATGGATGAACAATATTATTGGTTCTCTCTCCAATTAGAGATGCCTCCTTCATGTATTTATAGCTTCCTTAACCTCCTTAGGTTAGAAACCCTTTCAAACTTAGAAATCCTAATTTTTTTTCTTTATAGGAATCTCCTTAGGCGAGGCTATCGATAACTTATATGAAATTGCACTTTTGTCCTTATAGTTTCAAAAGTCTTCAGAACTTTTAAATACTTACAGATTCGCCCCCAAAATTTTTGCAATTTACAACCATATGGGTAGATTCACATACTAACAATCAAATTTTCAAAAAATATAAAATACATAAAAAATATTATATTTTATCACAAGCAATTGACAACACCTAAAAAAGAAATTTTGGTCTCAACAATTTTTCCCTTTTTGGCAATTCTATGACAAAACATACTAACATAGGAAAATCCTACCCCCTTTTCCCTTTAACCAAAATAGAACTCAAGTCACTAGAAGGATTGATGTACTAGAATATTGCAAGCTGCAACAACCACCCAAAAATAATATCAAGTGAAATGCACGTGTGGTATAAAAAGATAGATTTATTGCTAAAGCCATAACCAAGCAAATAGCAAGTAAGCATTCATTCCATGAGGAGAAAAAAGCAAGTAACTATGTATTCCATATAATTCTTTCCCCAATTTCTCACTCTTATAAACACAAATGTCTCTTCCCTTTTTTGTCACAAATTGGCAAAGTCAAACATGAGAAAAATCAACCACGAGAGATATGGATAAACACTTGTAAGTATGAAAAGATAACAAAAACGAAAAAATTATTTACACTGACAATTTAAAAAAATATTAACTACCAAAATGACTAGAAAAAAGTTTGTTACTCAAAGCTTGCAAACAATCTCTATCAAATCAAGATCTAGCCACATTAAAACAAGAAAAATATATTTATGAGATTCATGCACACTAATTTTAGAAGAAATCAACAACTTTCTGGCTAAAGATATTCATGCTCGTGCTTTCCATTGACTGTGTGTGTGAGAGCTCAATGAACACTAATTCATATTTCAATTCCTAGTTGTGATCAAAATTGTTTTATCACTTTCGAATTCGAAAGATCAAATTCACAACTAGAAATCAAACCAACCAGCTTTCCAAATGTATGTTTATTGATCAAAATATGAATGCTCCCCCTCAATTTTATGCTACCTTATGCTAATATTTTTTTTAAAAATAAGCTTCAGACTTTCACCCTATTGAGCGAGGTAGCTTTCTCAATGGTAGCTTTCTCAATGTACCTTTTCTTACGATGGAAAATTATGGTAGCTTTCACTCATTTCTCAAAGGTAGCCCTTGGCTCCAGTTAATTTATACATCAAACTTTTAGAGGGGAGAATAATAAAAATTTAACAAGATGAAAGTAATTGGTAGAGAACAAAGTCAACATTGGAAAAGTCATGGGCCAATCTGCATAATGTGATATTAAGAAATCAAGATAGCCGCGTAAAAATAATGATCACAATGTGGAAGTAGTTTTTGTTAGAGCCATCAAGTGTGCACAATTTATTCTTCAAATTATAACATGAACACCATCACTTAAGTACAGAGTTTCTAAATATCAGAGTTTCTAAATATCAACTTCAACTCATGCACACTAAGACCCAAAAACAAATTTGGCTTGTCAAAATATAAGCTCATTCATGATCATTGAGGCATTACAAACAAGCAAGAACCCTTTTTTGAGTCCTTATTTAAAAAAATCCAAAATCAAAAAATGATTTTTAAAATTTTGGATTTTTTTAAATAAGGATTCAAGAAGAAGAAAAAAATCACTTATATACAAAGAGCTCATAGAACTAGAAAAAAGATAAAACTAGTAGCACATCCTAGTCTATGAAATAAATTATGCATCAAAAAGTAAGATCAAGTCCTTTGGATTTTCTAATGTCATATAGAGAGTGGGTTGTCAAATCAACACAATGATGCAAATATTTTTTTTTCTTACCCAACTAGTCCTAATTTTGAACTTTTGGAAACTCTCTTGGGATTTGGGTGAAATCTTGGATCTTTAACTTTCTTATGCCTTCTTAAAAATCCTAAATCTTATACCAAGTTTATCAAATAAAATCCATTCTTTTTCATATCTTTCTAAAAAAATTTTTTTAGGAGCAGAGTCATGAAATTTAAAACAATGCGGTCTAATGTGGCCTTTTAATTCCACAATGATGACAAATAGACACAAATTTCTCACATGTAGAATTTATTTGTGATGACGGTGGTTTGGGAGTCCTTTTCAATTTTTTACAATGAGGGTTAATATGACCACGAACACCACAATGATAGCGAACTAGATTAAACAAAGAATATTTTACCTCAACACGTATGGCAGCTTTCCTAGAAGATCCCTTTATTTGATCTTGGAAATATTGGAACCACATTTTTTAGGCTTCACAAAAATGTCCTTGTTCGCCGGCTTGAAAGGAGACAACGGCCTATCAACATATCCAAGTCCTCTCTTGTCCAAAGAAATTTGCACACTTATAATTTCATTCAAAGCCTTTGAACCTGCAATATAAACTTCTTGATAGTAGCATTAGAAGCATTAAGATCAAATTATAATTTAGCTAATTTTTTCTCAAGATTATCTTTGGACTCAAAACACATGCATATCTTTGTCAAGTTTTAAATTTTTTTCAAAAAATGTCTTCAACTTATCAAAAAGTTGAATTTTCTCTTTTTCAATAACATAAAACTTTTTAGACAAAGTAGGATTATGTGATTTTAATTCACCAACGGTAGCTTGGGCTTCACTTAGCTCTTACTTCAAATCATCTTTTTTCTTTCCAAGTGCTTTCGTTTTTATATCAAAATTTTCATAAATTTTGATCTTCTCGTAAGACTCCTTGCAAAGATTATTGTTGGCATGTTGAAGAGTACCAAACTTCTTGCAATCAGATTTAACCATTGAGACAAATCAACCAGATCAAACTCAAGAAAAAGATTTAGAAAAATAATTTTATTTTGAGTGATCCGCTTTGTTACCAAATTGTAAAATCAGAAAACTGGATTGATTAGTTTGTATGGATTTTGTGATAGCTAATTAATGAGATAAATACGATTGCAAGCAATAAAAGTAAATTATGCACGTAAAAAAAATGCATCTTTTACGTGGAAAATCCAAACTAGTGAAAAAACTAGAG
>BRYF01000026.1:4045000-4047500 GCA_030159135.1 Actinidia polygama | reverse complement strand
ATAATAAACCCTAACAAGTTAGCCCCCTTTCACTCAAAGAAATGGAAGAAAGTTCCAAGAAAATGGTGAAGAAGAGATATGGCCTAAATCTAACTTGCTCCGATTCCAAATCTTCCTTGTTTAATGCGAAGCCCTTGTTGTGTAGATGATTTTCCTCCAAAGGACCACTATCTAAATCTCACTCTAACACACTCTAATCTTAGCTCAAAATGTAAAACCCAATTTGGCTTAAACCCTATAGAGAGAGAAGAGAAATATAGAGCCAAAATAAAAAGTGTTGAGAATAGGGGATTTGGGAAAGAATAGGGGATTTAGGAAAGCTAGGTCAAGAGGAGAGAGAGAGAAAAGTAAAATAAAAGTTGCTTTAGGACCTTAGGCCTTGTTTGGCAATAATGAGTCAAGTAATTGGTCCACTCTCTCCCACAAACCCACTTACAAACCCATCAAACTCACTAGTCGCTAGCAATTAAAATAGCTCATACTCATAGGCCTAAAACAAAGTATATCTAAGCCTAACTACACTATAAGTGACCTAATTAAATTAAATGGGTCAAATTATACTAAGGTTCATAATGGCATATATTCACACACACACACACACACATATATATATATATATATTCATATAGCATGATGACATCACATATGCGTCCTAATTATATTTATTTATAAAAATTTTTTTTTGTAACTTTACAAATAAGTTCTCTTATTTTCTGTCAGAGTTTCTTAAAGAGCTTCAAGCAACTAAGGGCCTCACCAAGAAGCTAGTTGTTGCACATGTTACGGAGAAAGGTTCTACTTCTAAACCGAAAGGCAAGAAGAAGTAGAAAAAGGTTCAGATACAAAAAATAGCTCTTCAAGAACTTCATAGGGCTCAGAGAGGAGTGAAAAAGCCCAAGGGCAAGTGTTTCGTCTACAAGCAATCAGGTTTATCAGGCCAAACAAAACAACAAAGGTAAATCTTATTCACTAACAGCTGAAACATGTTTAACGGTGTTATATACTGGTACATGGTATGTAGATATGAGAGTCACTCATAGTATATGCAATTCTTTGTAGGAGTTCCACCAAACCCGTCAGCTTAGTGATGGAGAGATTTATATCTTTTTGAGAGATAGCACAAGAGTGTCAACAATTGTAGTCGGAGATATTACTATTTCTTTTAATAGAGATAGGATTTTAGTATTAAAAGACTCTCTATGTACCTTCCATTAGAAGGAATTTAATTTTAATTTCTAGATTGTGTAACACCCCGAATTCTTAAACTCCATTAACTCCGTGAATTACGCTGTAAATGATAATCAAAGTGAATTATAGAAAGTTAATGGTCAAAGAGACTAAAAAAAAAGTTAGAATTTATATAAACCTTAACTTATGATTTCTGCCTAGTTTTCTTCTTAGCGTTCGAACGCCAGGATGAGCGTTCGAACGGTCAAGCATTTTGCCTAGGCGTTCGAACGCCACTGACAGCACATTTGGAGCGTTCGAATGGTAAGGCCAAAAACCCAAATTTCAAGCCTCGCATGTTTTGAACTATAAGCAAGAGGGTTCGAACGCCAGAATCCAGAATCCTTCTTAGCGTTCGAACGCCAAAAAGGAGCGTTCGAACGCCCACAGTGAAAACGGGGAAATAAAAAGGGAACACGAAATTAAAATGGGGAAACTGCATGGGATCATTTCCCAACTCAGCCTTACAACCACACATATATACACACTTACTCCTCACTCTCCTCAACTCACACACGCATACAGAGAGAGGGAGAGAAGAGAGAAGAGAGAAGAAAGGAAAGGAAGGAGAGAGAGAGAGAGAGGGGGGGTTGGAGCTTGGGGGAGCTCAACTCAAGCTAGGAAGCCATTTTTGGGAGCTCAAAGAAGCATTGGGAAAGGTATAAACACATAATCCATGTATTTACACATATATGTATACTTAGGTTTTTAGTTTATTTTAAACTTAGATCTACTAAGTTAGGCTTCAAATTAAAGACCCATTTGAAGGTATGATAGTGTCCTTGAGTTGTATATTGTACCCTCAAAATATTAAAAAGATTCAAGTTAGTTGATTGTGATTTGGTAGCAAATTCAAGAACCAATCACTATTTATGTCACTGAACGTAGGGAGCATTCGAATGCCCAAGAACAGCGTTCGAACGGCACAGCGTTCGAACGCCACGGGTAGAATACTTTTGAACGTTCGAACGCCAAGACCATTTTTAGGCAAATTTGACCTTTTTCCTTAAGACTTAGTAAATTCAACCAAAGTATGTTAAGCCCTTTTTACTACCTTTTGAGAACTTAGGGTACATGTTCAAAATGGTTAGACCTAGAACGAAGGCAATTAAGTCAAGTCGAGGAATTTTATCAATTTGATTTGTAACACTAGCCTTATGCAACATAATAATGACATATTGTCCCTTATATGTGTAGGAACGCAAAGTCTAGCATCTAACAAAGAAAATCCAGGTGAGTAACACGATGCTATGAACAAAATTGTGTATTTTCA
>BRYF01000026.1:4012500-4015000 GCA_030159135.1 Actinidia polygama | reverse complement strand
TGTTTGCATAATACATATTACATGTTGAAAACACATTTTAAAAATACATAATTTTGTCCATGGCATCGTGTTACTCACATGGGTTTCCTTGGTTAGATGCTACTCGAGGTGTTCCTACATGTAAAGGATAGAATCATCAATCGCTTGGTTTAATAATACTGACTTAAATGACTCAAAGTAATTCTACTCTCTGTTCAACTTAGATGCTTTCGTTCTAGGTCACAACTTCTTAATTATACTCTTAAAGGCTTTACATAGTTAGGTTAAGGAGGCCTAACACATTTGGGGTAACCCAAAGGCTTTAAAATGGAAAATGTCAAAATTGCCTGAAAGTGGGTTTGGCGTTTGAACGATTAGACCAAGGCTAAAGCTTGCGTTCGAACGTTAAGGCTAAATATAGTGAACCGTTCGAACTCTGGTTTTTGGCGTTCGAACATTAAAGCTAAAAGGTTTGGACCGTTAAAACGTTAGTTTTTTATGTTCGGAAGTTAAGATAAAAATGAAAATGTTCAGCTCTCGCCATTATCGAATTGTAGGCAGAGGGTTCGAATGTTAGGATTTGTGAATAGTCACCGTTCAAACGTTAAAAGTTTGTTAAAAAGTTGCGTTCGAATGTTAAGGCAAAAATGCCCAGATCGTTCGAACGTTAGCTGCGTATCAGCAACAGAATGGCTACTGATTTTTATCAAAATTCCTATAAATTCAACTTCAAACTTCTTCAAGTTTTTAAGGCTTGATCTTACTACACTAAGAAAAATAACAATAGTTCAGAATAAAGGGAAAAGAACCATTGAAACACTAGAGATCTAGGATTTTGAAATTCAAAACCCTAATCATAAGATTTGGGGGGTTTTCCAAACAAGGCATTTAATTCTTTTGAAAGGGCTTTCTAGTCTTCAATATACATTAATTGGGACTCGAAGGAGTCCTTTCATCTCATCATTACTGTCACGCCCCGCAACCCGGCCTATGCGGATCGTGGGCGCGTGATGGCCAGTGGCTTGCCCACCAAGGCCTACTTACTTTACATCCGGTTGAACACCTGTGCGTACTCATTTAAAATGACAATAATTTTTCGCGTAAAAATCATAATAACTTAAAATAGCAAAGTTAGATGTGCTCACCGAGTATACAGAGTCGTGCCTAAGTCTTTAAACAACTTATTATATACATCTCAGGCTAACTTTAAATTGCTACTATGAGCTGCTACTATGGTAGCATAATATCGCTACAACATATATACATAGGGTCTAGCCCATACAAAACATTATAAGGCCTTTGGGCCACAAAATTATAATCTGCGCATCAATTCCTTCTATGGATCCTCGGATTGGCTTCCTGAAAATATTTTTTGAAAACATAAGCTAATTGCTTAGTGAATAATAATAATGCATGAACATAAAAGTACCATGGATTGGTTACATATCATACATATCTTAATTGAAATCAATTCTAAATTTTAAACCGTAAAGCTATGTAACGGTTAAACATTTTCTTTAATCATGTAAATATGGTATATCTTTTTCAAACTAAAAGTCTTTCATATACTATATGTCACGCCCCGCAACCTGGCCTATGCGGATTGAAGAAGCGTGATGGCCGGCGGATGACCGCCAAGGCCTACGTATCATCAACTTGTGCATATTCATTTTAAATAACAATAAGTTTTCTCTTGCGCGGAAGCATCGTAACATGAAAATAATAAGGTGTGCGTGTCATACTTACAGTATACAGAGCTGTGCCTATGTATTTCAAATTACATACATCCCAAATCGAACTTCAAACTTACATAGACTAAATACATAGCATAGGGTCTCGCCCTCACAATACAACATAAAAGCCTCTCGGGCTTACAAAACTAAGTCTGACTTGTTCAACCTCCTTTCGGCTCCTCGGATTGACTACCTGAAATTTATTTTTCTAAAACGTAAGCCAAAGCTTAGTGAATAACAACGAATGCATGAACGTAAAATACCATGGATCATTTTTATATCATACATAGCATAGCATAGCATAGCGTAAGCAATGTGAGCATCGTATACATTTCTTGAACATTTAACTTTTATAAACATGGCATCACATGCTTTCATAAATATACATAGCATATCATAAAACGTAACAACCCGGCATAACATGATGACCATATAGGTCGGGTGGCTCTTTAGGCCTGAGATATCTCTTTTGTAGATGGCTTTATTTCACGTCCTCCCATCTACCTTTTAGGATTGGATGACTTGGTTTAAGTACCGTCAGTGGGGACCCCGAGTGTCACATGCATATAATTTGAACATATTCATTTTGCACGTAAATCAACCATCCATGGGTTTTTCATTCATATCATAAGAATATGTCATAGCATTTGAAGACATGACATTCGTATTTAAAATAATGTTGATGCATTGAAAGCATGGAAAACAATTGTACATACATAATATACTTTGAAAACGTTTTAAAACTACATAATTTTGTTCATAGCATCGTGTTACTCACCTGGATCTCC
>BRYF01000026.1:4002500-4007500 GCA_030159135.1 Actinidia polygama | reverse complement strand
AAATTTTATATATTTTTGGTTCTTTTAACGGAAAGAAATTTAAAAACATAATATTTTAATTTAATTTAATAAAATATTCAGTAAAGACTAATATTCTAATTTTATTTAAATTAATTAAAAATAAAAAAACTCGCACATAAATATAGCTAACTTACCTCAAAAGTAAACTAATTTAACAATTTAACAGCACAAACTGATATGTTTTAACCTAGTCAAGCCATTTGATTCAATTTTACATGGCCAGAAGTTCAAAATTCACTTAAAGTCTTAATTCTTCGGATACTCCCAAAACTATTGGCTTGTATCACTTTATTCTCTCATATAAAAAATGAATCATATTATTTCAATTAAAAGCCCTTGTTGTCAAAATATCAAGGCTCGCAAATGGAAGATGCTCTATAAAGTTAGTTTTATGACTATAATGGTTGTGCAAGCCTTTATATAGAAGCTTGTTATATTTTTCTGCAAAAAACAAGAGTATTTTCACAAAAGGCTTTTAGTTATAGCACATGGTTAGCATGTGATTCATTTCCATCTGTTTTTTACATGGATTCGTAATAGATGGGGTGTAAAGTGATATATATAAATAGTTGAGGGTGTTAATCTATTTAATTTTTAGATAAAAAAGATAACATGCGATAATTTAAATAGGGGGTGGGGTGTCTGAAGAATTAAATATCCTAGTCATATGGTTGCAACTTGATATTATTAATGTATGGCAAATGCTAAAATGCTAGAGAGTGCCTAGGGCACTTGTTAAATTGCAATTAATAACTCATTTTATACCCAATAGTTAACATTTTTCAACAACTTGCATCTCGCTCTATTTGGCTTGGTTTCATGTTTTCCATTTCTTTTGCTTTCATCTTAATTTTCTTGTACTTCGAATTTGCTTATTATGAATGAAGTTCTTCTTGTTAGATTATGAGCAGACCTCACAGCATCCCTAGTACATTTTCTAATTATAATAGAGGAGAATTTGGAGCTCACAGCAATTAGGTCCATCAAAATTGAAAACAAAACAGGGTTAGCATTTGAAGGACAAGCAAGCCCCAAAATCAGCTCCATGCCGTCTGTAGAGATGTGACGGGATAGGCGGCCATTTGTAGTGGCCCAGGTAATTAAATCAGGGCCTGCTTTTGCCCACACTGCAGCGGCACCATGGCTAAAAGTAGCAGAAAAAACAGAATGCTCTTGAGGATAGGAGATTACCACCTAGAGGTGTCAAACGTGCCTACCGTGCCGTGCCGTGCCACTTTTCTTCCGTGTCAGTCGTGCTTCGTGCCGGGCCGTGCCGGGCCCATTTACTTAATCATGTTGTGTCGTCCCATTTTTAATCGTGCCGTGCCATTTTTAATCGTGTCGTGCCGTGCCGTTTTTTTTTATTCGTGTCGTGCCGTGCCGGCCCGCTTACTTAATCGTGCCGTGCCGTGCCGGCCCTCTAACTTAGTCGTGTGACTCGTGTCGTGCCGTGCCGTGCCGTGCCAGACTACTTAATCGTGTCGTGCCGTGCCGGCACGCTTACTTAATCGTGTCGTGCCGTGCCAGCCCGCTAACTTAGTCGTGTGACTCGTGTCGTGCCATGTCGTGCCCGTCTACTTAATCATGTCGTGTCGTACTCGTATTTTAATCGTATCATGTCGTGTAGTGTTCGTTTTTTAATTAAAAACACAATTATAGTAGTTTTGTGTGCTAAAAAATAACACACAAGAACTGCCCGCATAAAAATTTATATATTTTATCTTAAATCTTTTATAGCCTATCATATCTTTTATCAAAATATAATTTACTTATAACACACATTAAAATTTATTTTTTACTTATATGGGCAATGAGTCAATCACAATATTGATAAACTTAATTCATTTAATTAAAATTTATTTTGGACTTATTATGTCATAATAGTTCATGACAAGTCAAAATTTAATTTTTATATTTTTTTATTCAAAAATTCATTTAAAAATTTATCTTTTTTTTTATTATGGCAACTTAATTTATTTAATTAAATTTTATTTTAATTTATCTAATAATTAATCATTTATTGACAATTACGTGTCGTGCTATGTCAATTACCGTGTCGTGCCCGTGCCGTGCCTGACTAAATTCGTGTCGTGCCGTGCCGTGCTGTGCTAAACCAAGTCAACTATCGTGTCGTGCCCGTGCCGTGCTCAACTTTGACCGTGTCGTGCCGTGCCATGCAAGGCCAACTACCGTGCCGTGCCCGTGCCGTGCCACACCATTTCCGTGCCCCGTGCTCGTACCCGTGCCTGCTCAAACCGTGTCGTGCCGTGCCATGCCCAACTTTGACCGTGCCCAAAACGTGCCCGTGCCGGGGGTTTTCGTGCCGTGCCCGTGCCGTGCCGTGCCGGCCCGGCAAGGCACGCTTGACACCTCTATTACCACCTAGGCAGCCATACCTTTCAGACTCGACGCATCCCACGTGTTGGGACTAGAATTTCTCATGTAGAATTTGTTAATTTGTGTGACAAAATATTTACTTTAATGTATTTCTTTTTTTACTTTTCTCCCCAGTATTTTAATAAATCTTAGTTTGTGAATCCACCTTCGTACAAGATGTTTCAAGAAGCTTTGAGGCATAATCTACAAGATTTGAAAGTTTCAAGAAGTCCTGAGGCCTAATCTGCAGTATCTAAAAGTTTTAAGGGTAGTGTAAATTTAAAAGAATTGCAGTATAATTTGCTTGCAGTATCTAAAAGTTTTAAGGGTAGTGTAAATTTAAAAGAATTGCAGTATAATTTGCTTGCAGTATCTAAAAGTTTTAAGGGTAGTGTAAATTTAAAAGAATTGCAGTATAATTTGCTTATATAAATAGAAAGTTAGTCTTTCATTTCAGGTAGAGCCTCAAAATGTGATCTAAAGAGAGAGTTGTGAGAAGTTCATTGGATCCGCAAGAAATTCTAAATCCGAGGTGTAAGATTCATTATAGAATTGTGAGAAGTTTATTGGATCCGCATTTTTTGATTTAGTGTATCTTCCCTTTCAATTCAATAGTTTTGTTTTCCTACTTTAGAGTTTTTCATGTATCTCTTCGGTATTCTTCTTTTATCGTTTTGATTCTAGGATAAATTACAATGACCTCTCTTGAGGTTTGTCTTTAATATAAATGCTCCTGACGTTTGAAAAATTACACTGACCTCCCTTACTTTTTAAAACTTATAACAGATGCCCCATCGTCGGGTGAAATACATTGATCACCCCTTAGGTTCTGAATTAATGCACAAAGCATTCCTAACGTCAATCGTCCGTTAGCAAGATTGACTGGTCATTCATGACGTCATCTGAATAGTAGTTAGAATATCATATATGCCCTTCTTTTTGACAAAGTTACTATATACCCCACGAGGATATTGATTGAATGACAAATTTAAGGGAGGTCGGTGTAATTTTTTTTCCTACTTTGGAATTGAATTTTTTTTTTAGGGAGAGAATTGTGTGATTTTCCATGAAAATGACAAATCAACCCGTCCCGTCCCTTCAACCTCCTCTTTTTTTTTCTCTTCAATTTTTTATGATGCTTTCCTTCAACCTCAAGGTGGTCCTATTCCAAAATACTTTTGATACCCACATCTCCCCAACCCACGCACACACATTCTATTCCCGTCTCTTTCAACCAAAACACCAAAACAAACTTCACCTCACAAACCCCTCAAATCAACGTATACCCTCCTCTCTCTCTCTCTCTCTCTCTCACACACACACACACACACACACACACATGCACACACTCCATCAAATTCAACTGAATTATCAACAACCATGTCAGATTCAGTAGATCGGAGCAGAGAAGAAGAGAAAGCTTATGAATTTGCCGTCGCAATTCACCAGGACGAGGAGGACGCAAAAGATGAGGAGAATGAGTACCAAATTGCTTCCGTGGTTCCTAGTAAAAGCACCATTGAAGAATTGAATCAACACTGCCACTTACTAGTTGACGAGAATGTTGCTGCAATTTGGTGAGAAATGATAAGAAATAAAGAAAATAGAGAAGTTTATAACATGCTATGGCTAGTATGCCTTAATATTTTTCTTAGCTAATTTAGTTTTTTAATTTTTTCGCTTTTAGTGAATTTTTATTTTATATTTGATCAAAATTTTAAATCTTTTAGTTTGAAAATGTAATTTTTTTTATCTACTTTAAACAAAAATACAAAAAATACAAAAAAAAATATTTTTATTCGACAAATAAGTTAAATTTTTATCTTTAATAGATTTTTTTTTAATTAAAAAAAATTATTTTATATTTTCAGATTTCTCTTGTGAAGAGAAAAAGAGAAATATAAAATTAGACGGAATGGAAAGGAAAGTGATTTTCACATTTTAGTTTTTTTTAGATATACACTCTATTGCTATCTTAAATGTTGGTTAATGGTCTGTGATTATATATTGTTATATTCTTACCTAGTTTACCAAACTGACCTTAATTAATTTTGGTTAATGGTCTATGATATTAAGTCAACAGGTTATGGAGTTAGACCGAAAGTGAGTCCATGGACAGAAGAGTAGCGTAGGTAAAAATTTCAGCCAATAAATCATTATTTAGTGATAATATTGAATGACTGAATTTGCAAGTTCAAGCACGACTTTTGGAAAAATTATTGCTGAGAAGTTTTTAAAAGGACCACATTTGGTAATCTTATGTGTCACCCATACATTGCATATATAAGTTATTGCGGATTCGTTTAACAAAAGATTACTCAGTGAGTTAGTTGATTTAGCATCGAAAGGAATGGGTTTAAAGACTATGAAAGAGAAATGTATCGTGAAAGAAAACTCAATCAGTTGACTGGAGATCCCAAGATCTAGGTTTAATGGGACAACCTACTTGCGTATATTTAAAGATAATTACTGTGGAGTTTAAAAACTTGAGTATGAAATGGGGTCGCTTTTTTGAAAATTGAGAAGACAAAATTTTTGAAAAAATACTTTCAAAACCAAGAAGAGTGTTCTAAGGCCAAAATGGACACAAATAGTGAGAACTG
>BRYF01000026.1:3990000-3995000 GCA_030159135.1 Actinidia polygama | reverse complement strand
CAAGGGTGATGAACTCTCGAAGAATCTTAGCTCTCGAATCCCTAATCAACTTGGTAAGCATGCAAGTAAAGGGAATCGATCCCTTAGGGTTAGGGTGTGTGTAAGCATGGTATATTTGCAAAAACATATACCGTGGTAAATCTATGGATTTGCCCGTCCCAATAGCCCAAAGTAACTGAGCTCGATTTAAACTCACGTCCACAGTCCTCTTCAATGGCATCAACGAGTGGCAAGAAAATAGAAAAAGGATGAGGTACCTAGAGTTCAATTTCTGTTTACTACAATTTACTACTCCATCCCATGTCCCTCCCCTTTTAAACAACTCATTACAGATAACCGGCAAGGGAGGGGCTCCTACATCGGGGTATTCAAACTCAGGATTCTCCACTCTTTTTAGCCCAAAATAATGCACAAAGGTGTTAAGAGTCAATATGATCTCCTTCCCCCTGACCCAGGACACAATCTTCTCATTCCCCTTCTCAGCTATCGGGGAAGATATATTTGCCATAAATTTAGCGCAGAGGGTCATTACACACTCTTCTTTAAACGAAGCTAAACCTAACCACCCTCGATCAGCAAACTCTTTCTCCCAAGCAAACTCGCGAAAAACACCGAGTATTATTTCCCTCTCAATAACTGCCCCATTCTGCACCCAAATCTTCCTATAGGCTTTCTCATTGTGCACTCCTAGAAACCTCGAAGAATCGAACCCCTCCTGGGAAGAACCCGCTGCCTGCTTACCTTTGGTTGTGTTTATGGCTGTGGTTTTGGTTCTTGGTGTGCCCTTAGAAACCTTTTCACTCATTTTATTCTCAGAAAATGGTCACCCAATCCTGCAAGCAAAGCATATCAAGCAACATAATGACATATCACACACATGTTCAACACAATGCATGTGTGATGCTTGAAACGTGCCTAATGTCAAAAGGCCTAAAGAAGGTGATCATTGTGCCAAAAATTGATCTTACAATATCCAAAATACCTTTCTAGCAGACACACCCATCAAAATATGACATTTGATTCATCCAAGCTTTCTACCGAACACTTGGTGTGCATGTGCTTTGGTGAAGTGTGGAACATTAATTTTTTTTTTTTTTTTAAGTTTTTTTTTTCCAAATGCCCTTATTGAAGTCTAGGGACCTTTTGGTGTTCCATTGAATCCAATCGGTCTCCTAATCTATGCAAAAAGTTCTTAGGGACATTTCATCGAGCACTTGATGTGCGTGAAAATTGGTGGGTGTTCCTAGGGCATCCTATTTGGTCTAAAACTACCCCAAATCAAATATTTAGACAATTCATTCCATGGTAATTCAAACCCCCATTAGTAATTCAAAACAAAACCTAAGATTTTATATGTAATGAAATCTCAAAAATATGCATTTAGGGCAAAACAAAGAAAAAATGAAAATGGGAGATTTACCTTTGAAAGCTAGAGGAGAGAGAGATGAGAATCCAAAAAAAATGCTCTAAGAAGGCTTTGAGCGACTTGAGAGATCGAAACTTTGCTTTTCCCTCTTGCCTCTCGAGTTTCCTATGGCCTCTCTCTCTCTTGTCTCTCGGATGGAAAGGAAAGGAATGAAAAACAAAGGAACTTAAAACGTCTTTTTGTACCCAGTTTTTCTACGGGCGTTCGAACGTGGCGTTCGAACGTCAAGGCAAAAATCGTTTCAGAGCTCTCAAGACGTTCGAACGTGGCGTTGGAACGCCTGAGCAATTTTATTTTATTTTTTTTATTTTTGTTTTTTTTTAACGTTCGAACGTTGCGTTGGAACGCCAGGCAAAATTTGAAAACCTGCAAAAATGTACTCTCAGGACGTTCGAACGTGGCGTTCGAACGCCTAACCAAAAATTTTGAAAATATTTTATTTTTGAACCCTAAGTTTCATAGAGAAATAATAGTTATACTAAACTTTACTTATTAAAAAATTTTCTGAAAATTACAAAAAAAAAAAAAAAAAAAAAACAACTCGGAACAAGCTCATCTACTCCCCCCAACTAAGAGGTTACTTTGTCCTCAAAGAAACAAAATCACGGGGATTATCAGGGACAGCAACCTAGGGAGGTGTAGGAACAAAAGACGTGATATTCGATTATCATCAACCTATCATAGGTGGATTGATGAGATCCACACATTCCACTGCACCTCGGAAGTGTTCAAAATAGGGCTTCAACCTTTGCCCATTGACTTTGAAAGGTGTGCCATTTTTAATATTTTCAACCTCAATGGCACCATAGGGAAAAAATTTCCTAACGTGATAAGGACCCGACCATTTACTCCTCAACTTTCCCGGAAAAAGATGTAACTGGGAATTGTAAAGTAAAACCTTTTGACCAATGTGAAAATTTTTATGGTTAATGTGTTGGTCATGATGGAGTTTCATTTTAGCCTTTGAAATTTTTGCGTTTTCATACGCATCATTTCTTATTTCCTCCAGTTCATTCAATTGTAACTTACGATGGTATCCAACTTCACTTACCCCTTCGTTATATTGTCGAATCGCCCAATATGCCTTGTGTTCAACCTCAACTAGGAGGTGACATGCTTTTCCATACACAAGACGATACGGGGAGGCACCGAGAATGGTTGTAAGCCGTTCGATAGGCCCACAAAGCATCGATTAAGCGCATAGACCAATCTTTTCAAGACGGATTAACTGTCTTCTCTAGGATGGTCTTTATCTCTCGATTTGCCAATTCAACTTGACCTTGAGTTTGAGGATGGTAAGGTAAGCCTACCTTATGAACAATGTCATATTTTCTCATGAGTACCCCCATTGATTTATTACAAAAATGGGAGCCACCATCACTTATGATGGCTCGAGGCATACCGAATCTAGAGAAAATGTATTCTTTTAAGAATTTGACCATGACTTGGTGGTCATTTGTTCGTGATGGGATAGCCTCTACCCATTTTGAGACATAATCAACGGCCACTAGAATGTAGAGGTATCCAAAAGAATTAGGAAATGGTCCCATGAAATCGATGCCCCAACAATCAAACACTTCTAAAATAAGAATAGGGTTGAGGGGATCATGTGTTTCCTAGTTAGGCTACCTAGCCTTTGGCATCGATCACAGGTCAAACAATAAGAATGAACATCTTTGAACATTGAGGGCCAATACAGTCCGCATTGTAAGATTTTTGCCACAGTTTTCTTTGATGAAAAATGGCCCCCACAGGCCTGAGAATGACAAAATCTTATTACACTTTGAACTTCATCATCAGGCACACATCTCCTAACAATCTGATCTGAACAATATTTGAACAAATATGGCTCGTCCCAAAAGAATTGTCTTATTAGCCGAAAAAATCGCTTTTTGTCCATTGAGGACCAATTGGAAGGTATTGCTCTTGTGGCCAAATAGTTGGCTACATCGGCATACCACGGTGTTAAAGCCTGGTTCACAATGTTGCAAGACATAAGTTGTTCATCTGGGAACGTCTCACAGATAGGAGAGTCATCTTCCACTGGATGCTCAAAAGGGAGGCGCGATAAATGATCTGCGACCACGTTTTCCACTCCCTTTTTGTCCCGGATTTCAAGATTGAATTCCTGAAGAAGGAGAATCCACCTGATTAATCTAGGTTTCGCATCTTGCTTGGTTAAAAAGTACTTAATGGCAGCATGGTCAGTGAAAACTATCACTTTTGACCCCACCAAGTACGATCGAAACTTGTCCAAAGCAAACACGATAGCTAACAATTCCTTTTCAGTGGTGGTATAATTAACTTGGGCTTCATTTAATGTTTTGCTCGCGTAATGGAGTACATGCGGTTTCTTCTCATTTCGTTGGCCTAGCACAGCTCCTACAGCAAAGTCACTAGCATCGCACATTAATTCAAAGGGTAGGCTCCAATCCGGAGGTTGGATTATGGGAGCCGTAGTCAAGTGATTCTTTAGTTTGTCAAATGCTAGTTGACACGACGAAGTCCATTCAAATGGAGCATCTTTTGCTAAAAGGGCACACAAAGGCCTAGAAATGGCACTAAAAGATTGAATAAAACGACGATAAAAACCAGCATGCCCAAGAAATGACCTCACGTCCCTCACATTGCGAGGGGCAGGTAACTTTTGGATAAGCTCTACCTTAGATGGATCTACTTCAATACCCTTGCTAGAAATGATGTGTCCAAGAACTATACTGTGTGTCACCATGAAGTGACACTTCTCCCAATTCAAGACTAGATTACTCTCCTCACATCTGTTAAGTACCAACCCCAGATTCCCAAGACATTGGTCATATGTATCTCCATATACTGAAAAGTCATCCATAAAGACCTCTACAATGCGCTCCACCATATCGCTGAATATGCTTGTCATACATCTCTGAAAAGTGGCGGGAGCATTACATAACCCAAAAGGCATGCGTTTGTAAGCAAAAGTGCCGAAAGGGCATGTAAACGTGGTCTTATCTTGGTCATTCATGGCTATTTCCAATTGGTTATAGCCGGAGTAACCATCTAAAAAGCAATAATAGGCCCGTCCTGCTACTCTTTCTAAGACTTGATCAAGGAATGGAAGTGGGAAATGATCTTTGGTGGTCACGGCATTAAGGCGTCGGTAGTCAATACACATATGCCACCCGGTTTGAATTCGAGTGGGTATCAATTCGTTGTTCTCATTTTCTACCACCGTTACCCCAGACTTTTTGGGGACTACTTGGGTGGGACTCACCCATTTGGAATCAGCAATTGGGTATATGATACCCGCATCAAGGAGTTTTTGGACTTCTCCCCTCACTACTTCCTTCATGGTTGGGTTCAATCGCCTCTGCATTTGGCGCACCGGCTTAGCCCCTTCCTCAAAATATATACGGTGTGTACAAACAAGGGGGCTAATGCCATGTAAATCAGCGAGAGTCCAACCTATGGCCTTACGATGCTTTTTTAGCACCTCTAACAAACTTTTCTCTTGAGCTTCTGTTAATGATGAGGAAATCACTACGGGGTAAGATTCACCCTCACCCAAAATACATATTTCAAGGTTGAAGGTAAAGGC
>BRYF01000026.1:3982500-3985000 GCA_030159135.1 Actinidia polygama | reverse complement strand
TAAAAGCCCCAAGCTCAATGGAGACGTTTGCAGCATTAAATGCATTGTAGAGAGTCGTTCTGATTTGATCTCAACCGTTGGATTTGCGCAGATTTGAAATTTAAAACTTCGGTCGATCTTTTCAAAAACTTCGGTCGACCAAACTTCAACTTCGGTCGTGTTTCAACTATTTTTTCAGTGGCCAAGGGAACTACTTTGTTTTGCTATTTTGAACTTCGGTCATTCCCAGTTTGGTCTTCGGTCGACCGAACCTTACATTCGGTTGATTCTTCACTAAATTCCCAAAAATCATGGTTCATGTTATGTTTCTGTTATGTTTATCCCTTTACTGAACTTTGGCCGTATCAAGACTAAGCTTTGGTCGACCGAATCAGTCGGTCGGTCGGTCGATGGTGGTCTTGATATCCAGAGACCAAGCTAGTTGATCTGTTCTGTTCTTGACTTCAGATGATTCATAGTTAAGCTTCGGTCTTTGAACTTCGATCGTGACGATTCTGAACTTCGGTCGACTCTGAATAGTTCCAGAAAGTATACTTTGTTTTGACTTATGCCTTTTCTGATTTCAACTAATCTCTGTTTTTCTTAATAGTTTATTGGTTATCACTTTTATTTTTTTTTGTATGCATTTATACATCGAATATTATCTTGTAAAGTGTTGCAGTATTTGCTCTATCCATATGCATAACCATTTTTGAACTCTCTAATGATTTTTAGTACAATTTGTATCTTGACTTTTTGTTAACAATTATTAATCATCAAAACTCCTAGATGTATTTCAACAATCTCCCCCTTTCTGATGATGACACAATTTGTTTTGAAAATTGTTGTTTTTATTTAACACGTTTTTTTATATAAAAAAACTCTCCCTTAGTTCGTGACTCCTCCTTACTTTGTGCTTTTAGTTTTATAATTTTTGATTTTAACATAAGTGCATTCATGACTTTTGTAATCATAATCAATCATTAACAACATGGCACAAAAGAGTTATCAAAAATATGCATTCATTCATTAAAGTTAAAAAAATATATTTAAAACTAAACAATCCTAAGCAATCCAAAAATATCATAAGCAACTCAAACACCCCAACCATAAGCAATCTAAACTAATCAAACCAAAAACCCAAAGCAAAACAGCCTAGCTTATCCCCCTCTGGGGCATCATCAATAAGGAGGTTGACGATAGTAAGGTTGAGATGGAGGAGGAAAGTCGAAAGGATCATACGGAGGAGGAGGCGAATACGACGGAGGAGGGTCGAGAGTGTTCCATATGCCCGCCAGATTATCCTGAATGTTAGAAAATTGTTGTGACTATTCTTCTTGCATGGATTCACACCAATTTCCAATCTGATCAACTCGTGAACCTTGCTCCACATACAAATTCCGAAGCCTATCAACGTCGTGTCGTATCCCATTGTAAGCACTTTCAAGACGACTCATGTATTCTTCCTGTCGTTGTTGATTTTGAATGATTTCGGCTTGTTGTTGCTTGATTTCTCCTAAGGATGCTTACAACTCCAAAACCCAAGTTGGTGGTCCCTCTTGAAATGAAGTGCCCTCTTGTGTAGGGTACGTCCTATACGTAGGATACTCCATTTTCATATTTACCAAATTGATTCCTTCATTGACATGCTCTGAATCATAACCTGCATCACGTTCTTGCTCTTGAGCATTCGGGTCTCCTTGAACTTCCTCAAAAGGAACAATTTCAAGTGGTCCTTCAATATCCATCTCATTTCTCTCTTCCCCCCTTTCTCCCTTATCTAACCCAAGATTTTTGCCCTTTTTAACTATTTTTATGGAGAACCCTTTGGCTATGCTTATACTTGGTTGACCTTCTATGCTAACGTTGAAGTGAAGAAAAATCCTAGTGAAAAGAGCACCAAAAGGTAGGGCTCGAGTAGTGTGATTCCGCACATCGGCCATCTCCTTAAGGATAATGTAATTTAAATTCAATTTTTCCACTATAGCGACCTTAAAGATGATGAAGGCATGCATGGTAATGACTTGAGTATAGTGTCTCGCTTTGGGGATTATATTGAAGGCAATATATTTATGGAATAATCTAAATTCCGGCCTAAGGTGCTTAGTGTCGGTAACCCTCATTGTTTTCTCTCCGGCAATGACCTTATACATCCGTTTCTTGCTCACATATCTATTAAGTTGACTAGGCTTACTAGTGAAAACAAAATCACCTTCATTAGGTATCCCGATAATTTCTAACAAAATTATAGGATTTAAAACTATGGTTTTACCCTGTACTTTCGAATCTATGGTGTATTCATGGTTATCTAGGTTTCCAACTTCTAGATTGCAGAAAAAGAATCTTACCAACTTGGTATATACACGCCTAGGAAGAGGCCGGAAGTTTGACCATCCGAGTGCGTCCATAGGAGCCAACATCTGAGCGGTGTAATTTCCAAGAAAGCTTATCTCAAAATTGAAACCCGTGATGATGGGACGTGCTTTGAAATCTGGCACCTATGTCTTTTGGATATCCAAGG
>BRYF01000026.1:3950000-3955000 GCA_030159135.1 Actinidia polygama | reverse complement strand
GATCAAAACATCCATTAAAATTCGAAAACAAATTTGATTTACACACTTAAAAATTGGATCCTTGCCTATTCCTCACAATGCCACTAGAAAGGCACAAGCTCTTAATATCTTCATCCCATTTTGTGAATAAGAAGACCTCGTCGTTTTTATGGACAAGTCAAAAAACCCTTTGCTTGACCTTCAAATACAAGCTAAGAATCATGGACACTTCAAAGAAGGTGAGGTGTACCTGTCTACACGTGTCGAACACCAACCCTTATCGAACACTCTCGGGAACGTCTGAGGTATTTTGATGAAGCGAAGCGAATAAAATATACATTCTCATTTAGTGTTTATACTTCTTTTTCACCCTTCATAGGTTTTCAACCTCGAATTTTGTTCTTTCCTTCCCCCAACTCGATCTAACATTTATATAATCCACTCTCTCTTCCCAACAATGCCGGACAAAGCAACTTCAGCAGCTAAGCCTAGACCTCTTCCAGGACTTCTTCATTTTTTTTTTTTTTCATTTTTTGCCTTCTGGTTTCATTTATGATTTTTTTTTTTTTTTTGCGATTTGGAAAGATTATCTCAATCAAGTCTTGACGTTATCCACTCTCTGGCACACTTGCAGAATCCCTAATACAATTTTTGATAAATGATTGTTATTGATCTTGTGTTTGTTGAGAAACAAGGCTAGGCGGGGAAAAAAATCCCCAATAAGGCCAGTTCCGATATGCTAAGCACGAGGGAGGGACAGAGAGTAGTGGTCAAGGACCGGGAACAAGGTGGCCAAAGCCTGGGCTACCCCGTCACATTTCAGCCATCACTTGACCATCCCACAATAAAATTCCACCTTGTTTACCTATCCACATCAGCAACCAAGTCATAACTCCTAGTTTTCATATTACACATTTGAACATTTTGTGCGGTGTAGCGACTAGAGCTTGGTTAGAGAAGGCATAACTGAACAGAATATCCATGGTAGTGTTTAAAGTCTTAAGCTTTTTCTTATCTTTCTTAGGTTTTGAAGGTCAATATAATTTTGGAAATTTTAAGAATTGCCAGACATAGGTAATGGTTGTGGTCCATATATTGTAAAATCATGATTTTTAGTCTTTTATATGATTTCTAGCAAGTCTACAATATTCTGACTAGCTAAATGTTTACTAGTTTCATTTTTTTTTCATGTTCTCATAGGAATAAGAGTAACATAACATATATATGTATATATTATTATACTATTGAATAGAATTGAATTTCTGGATAATTTGGTATTGTGCTTGTGATGTCGACTTTGTTCCCCTCTTACACTCAATTCGGAGAAAGTCAAAGCACAATCTTTATTGGGACAGTTAAAGTTAGCAGGGCAGTTAGTCATCGATATGAGCCTGTGAAGCACCGACACGTCTCCTCGGTCTCTCTCTCTCTCTCCCCCTTTTAGTTCCTCTCACCATTTAAAAGGCTAAATATATGTTTGTTGCCGAGTTTTTTTATGTACATACATTTTTTTATTTTTGATGGTTATTGGACATGTCTTCGTCCATAGGTGCTAGTAGCACACCCTCTAATGTTGAGGATGGCAATCCACTTTGGAACTACGTAACAAGACTTGAAAAAATTCGTGGTAAGGGTGGAATTAACAAATGGCAGTGCAGTTTGTGTAATGTTATTAAAGATGGTTCTTACACAAGGGTGAGGGCACACTTAATGAAAATTAAGAGTGAACGGGTATAGGTGTGTAACAAAGCAACAAGTAAAGATATTGTTGAATATGAGAGACTAACTGATGAGGCAAAGTTGAGAACAAAACAATCTCAACCAAAGAAAGTTCCATTGTCATCTCCTACACCGTGATTTGGCATTAGTTTCAACCAACCAAAAAAGGGCTTGGGATCAAAAAGGAGGTCAAGCGTTAGTGAGAGTAAAAGTGCTAATCCTGTAATTAAGGCTTTCAACATTGGGGCTAAGGAACAATTACATGGTGAGATTGCTAGAATGTTTTATTCGTCCGGCTTACCTTTCAATTTGGCAAGGAATACTTACTTTGTTAGTTCATATACTTGCACCACGAATAATAACATCGTGAGATACTTATTGCCTGGGTACAACTTGTTGAGAACTACATTGCTTAGAAAGGGCAGATATTGAACGATTGTTATTGACACTTTAACATCCTCGGTTTTGCTCGATCGCTGGGATACTTAATGATAATTTGTCTTGTATTCCATGTCTCTTTAATGGATCATTTGCTGATTATGTAGAATTAATATTCATTTCAACTTATTTGGGTTGTTTGTGGATAATATATTTTTATACATAATAATATATATAAATATGTAAAATAAAATTGTCGTGTCCCCTCCATATCCGTAACTTGATTTTGTGAGAATTGTCGTGTCTCAAGTTGAATCCATGCCCGTGCTTATTAGGTATACGGTCTTGTTACTGCTGCCTCTTCAGCTAGTAACACTGACTTTTGAAAGGCAATTTTATCCTCTTATTACAAGATCTTTATAACAAAGAATGTAGTATATAACTACAACATTCTATGTTTTAATTGTATTTTTTTCTTGCTTAAAAGATAGAGAGAGAATTGGGGGAGGGGGGGGAGGGGGGAATGGTTAGCCTACGTTGGGTTAAGACTTGATTTCTATTAGCCAAGGAGAGTCCCCTCAGGTGGTGCTTTTCCCTTGGTTCGACAACTTGAGGAATCTCTTTCGCCTCTACCCCGACAATATCAAGGGAGATCAGAGGATCTCCTACGTCTCGACAACACAAGTGATGCTCGTAAATCTCCTCGTACAGCAGGCCATCTGACAATGTTAAGTGCCTTTACCATATCTCCCAGTACAATAGGGTTAGCACGGTCAGATCATATTGCAGCATCTTCATGCCCCTGGTGGATTGTCAAACGTGAGTATGTTGATATCACGTGTCTCGGAGAAGTCTCTCTCATCTAAGGTAGGTCAAGGTGGGTCATGGACCAAGCAACCTTGATGATCCCTCAATTCTAGACTCCAAACCAAACGTCCTCTCTTGATTCAGACTGATGCCCTAGGCCTTACCTCAGCCTAGGTTGTTAGTGTGCATTGGAGATTAGATGCCACAGATCTCTTTGGCGAAACTCCACTAGAAGTGAAGATTGACAAGTCCTTGTCCTAGAGCATAGTCCTTGGAATACGGCGGATCTACATGAGTGGTAGACCACGTGTCGTCAACACATGGAAGAGGTAGATAAATGTGTCTAGAGTCTCAAACTACTGTATTGAGTGGAGATTGGCAAGTCCTTGTCCTAGAGTGTAGTCCTTGGGATATGGAAAATCTAAGTGAGTGGTAGGTCACTTGTCGTCAACACATGGCAGAGGCAGATAAATGTGCATACAATCTCAAACTAATGTATTCTAAATGAAGAGAATGGGGTGTTTCTTATGATGCTATGGAGATGTGCCCCGTCATCTCTCTCTTGAAGTATGCAATACCACGAAATATTGCAAGTGCTATTGGTTCTTTGCTCCATGAGTCATTCAACTATATGAACATAGGAAGAGTTGTTCTGTGTATCCTTTTCCATGAATTGAGACAGGCTAATATGTGAAGTCAAACAACGACATGTCAAGGGAACATGTGAGACAATAGGCCATATGCTATATTAAACACCCACACCTTGAACCGAACATCTTCAGCAATTAGCCTTTTTTGTACAAAAAGTAGAATTAAAGGTGCCCGTGAGACATCTTGAAATGCTAGAAAGTTAAAGAGCAAATTCATGTTGCCAGCCCCACAAATATTGATCGATGCACAAGGATAAATTGTTCCATTGCTGGTAGTCTACTTACCATCACATATTCACAGATCCAGCAGCTCAATTTGAAACTATATATTTAGAAAATAACATCACAATTACCTGAGGGAAAATTCCTATTTTTGCAAAATATCTATATCGAAGTTTCCATTAGCAAATTACAACCCACAGGTACCAGAATCTATGTTGAGTAGGAAACTCGCTTCCTCGGAAAATTGTTTCTAGACCGGAGATGACACTCGTGCAATTTTAAAGGAAACTCACAAGAAAAGTTCCCAAGGCATTTAGGAAACTCTAGCACAATATAAAGAAACTCGACATTAAACTCGCTTATCATAATTCCTTGTGTTTTTTTCTTGCTCACAAATCTTCTTTTAAACAACAATATATGTGTGTTATAATAAGTTACTAAAATGTTTTGTAGTATTATTATATAAATGGATCATAAAAGTACACTAATACTCTATATTGGTGATTCAGGTTCTTAATCAAATTTATTCTCAATATTCTATTTGATTTTATCACCCAACCTTGCTCGTTTCCCATAATATTTTGGACTGCTATATTTCCTTTCTTTCTTATCTTTACAAATTCTCAAGCAGACACAAAACAAATTAACAAGTGACATGAAAAGAAAAAATAAATTGAAGCATATGATACCACAACCTGAGAACAAAAATCAAACTAATAGAAACACTAACAAGAGCCGAAATCGTTAGCAGCAGCATCCTATCAGCCTATGTAGCAACACAGATGGATTTCAGTGGCAATACTATAGAGGTAAAATAAGCATGTACCCCACCCTGAAAAATGTGATATCCATATTAAATATTCAACCCAGGTACTATTGAATAATCGTCTGCTAGAGATCACAAACAAGTACTTGCTTCATATATATACATACAGAGAGAGAGAGAGAGAGAGAGAGAGAGAGAGAAGGGGGGAACCTACCTCATGAACCGCGCCAGTACCAGGATAGAACTTCCAAACCCTCGTGTCTATGTAAGGAGATATACAAGATCTACAAATAGGCCCAACCTCATTAGTCTCACAGAACTAAACCAAATGCCCGATCTCTAAAAAAAAATCATTGAAGAACAATCCATCCAAAGTTAATATGAACAAAATGATATTAGCCATCAATGAGATGCCAAAGGTGTGTGAGATGTGAGTCGTGACACATTCCAGAAAAGAAGTTACTGCATCATTTTTACCT
>BRYF01000026.1:3925000-3930000 GCA_030159135.1 Actinidia polygama | reverse complement strand
GAGAAGGTAGCATTGTTCTTAAACATATTGGCTCATGATTGGAAGGTTAGGTTAGTTAAGTTTAATTATTTTAAGCCTGGACAAACTGTGAGTCATCATTTCAACGATGTCCTTAAGGCTGTATTACAGCTCCAAGGAGGTTTACTTAAGGCAACGGAGCCCATAACTGAAACATGCACTGATGGAAGGTGGAATTGTTTCCAGGTATTTATTAGCAAGTCTAATGTTTGATATGTTACCAATTTAATTAAATTATATAACACTTTCCCGTTTGCTCTTAGAATTGTCTTGAAGCATTAGATGGAACCTATATTAGAGTTCGTGTGTCAGAGATTGATAAACCAAGGTATAGAATACGAAAGGGAGAGATAGCTACTAATGTTTTGGGAGTTTGTTCTCAAGACATGAAGGTCATCTACATTCTGCCTGGGTGGGTGGGAAGGGTCAGCTGCTGATGCGAGGGTTTTGAGAGACGCAATTACTCGACCAAAAGGGTTGAGGGTTCCAAATGGTATGTATCAATAAACTTTCCACTTCAGTACCATGGTGTAGTGCCACACAGGTTACTACTACCTAGCGGATGCGGTTACACTAATGGCCAAGGATTTCTAGCACCGTATCGAGGGCAACAATACCATTTATCTACTTGGAGAGAAGGGGCTTCTCCTGCTAACTACCTAGAGTATTTTAATATGAAACACGCTCAAGCCTGTAACTTTATTTAGCGTTGTTTTGGATTGTTGAAGATGAGGTGGGCCATTCTTCGCCAAGCTTCATTCTATAGGACCCAAGCCCAGACCATTACAGCTTGTTGCTTGTTGCACAACCTCATTAGGCATGAAATGTCATTTGATCCATACGAAGCAGCAATAATTGAACAGGAGGAGAATCAGCCACCAATAGGAGATGAATACATTGACACATTTGAGACACCGAATGAATGGAATAATTGGCATTATCAACTGGCAATTAAAAGATGATTGGATGGCCCGTAGGGCAGGACATAGACATGTATTGATTTACTTTGCTTCAGACTTGTTTCTATTATGTGATGACATTTATGTATTGACGTTTCTAATATGCTAGAATGCTTAGTTTCTACTATGCGTTGACGTTTAGATATATTTTGTTTATATTGGTTAGGTATGGATAGCGAAGTGTCATCAGGTAAGAAATGTAAGAAAGTGGACACCACGGGAAGAGGAAATGCTGATTAATACCCTGATGCATATTATCGAAAAGGGGTGGAAAATAGACAACTCCTTCAGGGCTGGTTACCTTAAAAAGTTGGAGGGGAAAATGTATGAGTTGCTGCCTGGAAATGACCACATATCGAGTCGAATCTGAAAATATGGAAAAACCATTATAATTGTGTGACAGCAATGCTTGCAACAAGTGGGTTTGGAAGGAATGATAGCTGCAACACAGTTGAAGTGGAAAGTGATAGTGTTTGGGAAGCATATGTTAAGGTAAATAAAAAGTTAAATTTCCAAGTTTAGGATCATTTTTCTACTTATATATTGGTTTTTTAAGGTATTGTTTTTTTATAGCTTCAATACTTTATTAAGGTATTTGTTTTTTGTTTTTTTTATTTGTCATTATTTGTAGAAAGATACTGATGCCAAGGGCTTGTGGAACAAGCCTTTACCTTACTATGAGTCTTGGCTACACATTTGGAAAGGACCGAGCCACAAGAGAGCTTGCTCACAGGCCGGCTGATGCAGTTGAAAACATCAACTTTGAAGACATCAATATATTTGGTAACAATGGACTTATGGGTAACAATGGACTATTGTAGGGGATGATGTATCTGAGGGGTTGGTTATTTGGTAACAATGGACATCAATATATTTGGTAACAATGGACTATTGTAGGGGACATGGACTGTTCTAACTCTGTTGGACCGCCACCTCTGAAAATTCTGCAAAGAAGAAAGACAAGAAAAGGAAAAGGAAAAGGGTTGGGGATGATGTATCTGAGGGGTTGGTTATGTTTGCTGACAAAGTGGGTGAGATGTTGAGCAATACAAATGAGAAATTAGAGTTCATTGGGAAGAGGATGGGCTACGCACATGATTTCACATCCAAGAGGACTGCCCTGAATGATGAGCTCCATAACTTGCCCTTACTACTGATGAGAGGTTGGATGCATGTGAGATCAACTCGTTTGATGCCCAAAAACTGGACATGTTCTTCAGCTTGTCCTATGATGACAAGATTAGGTGGGTTACGAAACTGCTTCGCAGGGTAGGTTAGGAAATTAGTTGACATGTTGTAGGTTGTTTTTTGCTATTAGCCTTAATATTTTTGGTGCTGAAATTTAATTTATGCTATATGTTTATGGGCATGAAAGTACTTCTGCTTTTGGTTATATTACCTTGTATAGAAGGTAGTATGCATGAACTTATTAGTCTTTTGTTATGTTATGTAGAACAATGAACCTATGATGGGCATGACTTTGTTATGGTTATTAATATAATTATGACTATTTCGGTTAATGCTTTGTGAAATTTTTGTAAGCTTGTTCCAGGGTTGTTTTATATTTCTCATACCACAATGCATGCTTTTTTTTCATTTTTAATTCCTTTACGAAAAACAAAGTCAAAAAAATTTAAAAATATTGCTAAAGAAAAAAAATCCAAATTGATAATAATGGATAAGAAAAAACATGATTTCTAAGCAGTATTACACTAAATTGTGTAAGGGTAAAACGGTCAATTGCCCCTACAATCCTTATTCAACTCTCTTACAACAAACATAGTAGGACTGGATAAGTTTGTCCATGTGCACATACAAACATAGGATTGTTAGAATTACATGAGTAAATAATCCCATGCCTATCAATCCTGGGACTATTAGTCTCAGGACTAATAATCCCCTCTAATCCCATGCCTTGAATCAAACAGGCCCGAAAGGTATTAATGAGAGATAATTTTAGATAAAAGAATATGTAAAGGAGATATGAGCAAAGAAGGTTTGGGGGCGGTTCAAGATATCTTCTGTTGTTTTATATTCCAATATATCGCCAATATGTTGGATATCTAAGCTGCTATATTTCTGTTAGATGTATTGAAATATGGCTTTCTTTTGTTAATATATCTCAATAATACCCAAACTGTAAGACTATGACATTAGGTGATAGAATCATATACGCAGATAAGTAGAATCAACCAGAAACTAAAAGTATTATATAAAACAAACACGATGCTTAAAACTTCTTATGAGATCAGAATTTAGATGTCAATATCTAGCAGACCATTTGACCATGAATAGACTTCTTACAATAAGAAAAGGAATCTAGTACGTACAAATATGCACACTATCCACAAGACGAAATGCTACAGTAATTATAGACATACAAGAAAACAAATTATAGATAGACGTAGGTGTACTATATATAGCACTGAATACCAAACAAGTTCAATTCAAAAAGAGATATACAGAAAATACATGTAGGAAAGCAGCACTTACTTCTGAGTGAAGCAACAGTCTCTCATCAAATCCGACTGCAGTAGAATTGTCTGACTCCAAAATTTGTGAGCATGAATCTACAAAAAAGTAATTGAGTATGATGGCAACGGAAATCTACACAAAAGTAATTGAGTATAATGGCAACGGAAATATTGTGTCGTTCACAAGGTTGAACAAGTATAACAGCGGAACTATACATTATCAGTTCACTAAAGTGCAATATAACCACATCTTGGAATTACAAAAAATTATTATCAAACCTCATTGATGGTTTGAACACTATAACTCTCAAAGCAAAATTTGAAAAATCCCCATGTCACAGAAAATAGGTCAACATATATAAGCATAGGTAAAAGATCGCAACATATGTTTTAGCAACATAATTGGTACAACTCATCCTAGTCTTAAGGTCTTAGGTTGTTAGCTAACCAAATAAAGCATTAGTTCAGCTAGATCTGATGATTAATGACAGAATCAAAAAAATAATAATAATTATCCTCCCAATGGATAACATATTGCTCAAAATAAAGTTCCAAGAAATTATTCCCTTTGCCATGCCGAATTCATTAATCTAAGAATTTTTTAATCCAGAAATATTTTTTTTATTCAAAAAACTTTATCACCCTTCAATCCACGAATCATGCCTAATCTTGAGGTTCAAAATTATATTGCACACATTAATTATAGGTGAGAGTGATAATTAAGAGAGAGAGATGCTCTCTCAAGTATTTAATGAACCAAACTTAAGAATGCTAATAATACTAATTCAAAAACATGCATCTAAACTCACTCACAATTTCTAAATTCAAAAACATAACCAATGCATTGATTGCAAGAACTTCTTTTTCTATTATATGTATTTTTTTCCAAAGAGTATCCACCTCAAGACTCCATTTTCATGAATTCGATATTTTATTCCTTAGAAATGTCCAGATAGTTTGGTACATATGACACAACTAGAAACTTGTACAAAATCCAATATGACAATAAGTAGTAAAGATCTTTTCCTCAGAGCAGTACGTGTTCTTCAATGTTGAACAAGACTCGATCCAGTTTATGCTGTCATTACCCATTCATTAGACTGAAGGAACAAACTATGATTAAAATGCACTTTGTCATTTTTCTTTTGTTCTTTCTACTAGAAAAAGAACCATCTACTAGCCCAAATATGATTACATGCAAATAACATTCAGAAATCCAATCTGTGAATGTCAAATCATCTGTGAAGTGTCATGATCTGACCATTCATTGCGGTCCAACCCTAGTGCTGCATTAGGTTAGGAATTTGGGCAGCAATAGAAAGAGTTGAAGATTTTCGATAGGCCACTGAACTGCATCAATTGAGCCTTTGGCTTGCAGTGAAGACCGTATATACATCTGAATCAACAAAATCTTTTCCCGCATGCAAGAAATCGATCCTTAGCTGATGTGTAAAAACATAAATATCAGTGATATAATCCATAATATAAACAGCCATTCAACATGCATGTTAGCTAGGTTTCTTTCCAAATACAAAAGCAGGTCAATTCA
>BRYF01000026.1:3885000-3890000 GCA_030159135.1 Actinidia polygama | reverse complement strand
GTGTGTGTGTGTGTGTGTGTGAGTGAGAGAAAACAAAGAGGAAATTAAAATCAAATTGAATGATATGGTGGTGGTGGCAGTGGTTGTGGGGTATAGGATGTTTTGAGTGATGAAGGGAATGGTAGGAGATGGTGGATAATTTTAATTTTATCCCACCATTCATAATCTCTAAATTTTAATTTTGTCCTTTTGAGTGTTTGATTTTAAATTTGTATATCATTTATACTTTTTATTATATTTTGAGAAATTATCAATAACATTTAATATATACATTCGATAATTATGAAATTAATGTCATTGAAAAGATATCCACAATATCTTTAAAATGATACCAATATTGATTATATTTTATAATTTTTTTAAAAAAAATAATATATTAAGTAATATTTTTTTTACCACTTTAGAAAAAAAAATAGCGAAAGTAAGAAATGTTTAAAATATAGATGTGTAATTGAAGTATGAATAAATAAATAGTAAAATCCTCTAAATCTACTTTTTGGCTAGAAAATTGTATTTAGAGCATATTAAGAACATCTCCAACTCACCTTTTGTATCTCTATTTTAATATCTATCTGAGAAAAAAAAATAGAGGAAGCCTCTACTTCACTATTCATTTTTTGATATCACAATTTTGCCCTCATGAGTATTTTATATTAAATTTAAATACCAACCATATCCCTTGTACTTTTTATTGTATTATGATAAAAATACCTACAACTTTTAATATATATGTTTAGGAAATTTATTTCTACACTCCAAATTTTGATTTCTACACTCCAAAATAGGAGTGTAGAAATCAACACCAATAATGGTATTGATTTCTACACTCCTATTTTGGAGTGTAGAAATTACTCCAAGGAGTATAGAAATTATTTTTCATATGTTTAATGTTTATAAATTTGGTAATATTGGAAAGATATTTTGTTGATAGCTTTAAAACGATGTTAATATTAAATATATTTAATAGAGTTTTAAAAATACAATTAATAAAAGAAAATGATTTCTACACTCCAAATTTTGATTTCTACACTCCAAAATAGGAGTGTAGAAATCAACACCAATAATGATATTGATTTCTACACTTCTATTTTGGAGTGTAGAAATCATTTTAAGGAGTGTAGAAATAAATTTCCTTAATAAACTAATAACTATTTGCAGTGTTTGGAGCAAAAATTTGAAGGCTTATTATTGGAGTTGAACTTTTTAAAGAAGAAAGTAGAGGTTTGTGATTGGAGTTTTGAATAGTAAAACTCTTCAAATTCACTTTTTTAATTTAAATTATTATTTTCATCCTCTAAAATAGGGGTTGGGTTAGAGATGCTCACTCTCTATATCTCCATTTTAAAGGATAGGAGTGCTCCAAACCATCTTCTATTTCTTAGAGTATTTTGGTTTGACCCTCTCGCTATATAAAAATAGAGGATGGTAATTTTATTAATTAAATAGTTATAAATTTTAATTTATACATTTATTTTTTTTATAAAATTGGCACCATCAAAAAGATATTCATATTTTTTTTTAAAATGAGACCAATATTGAACATTTTTTAGACAAAAAATTAAAAATAATAATTTAAAATTAAAAAAAATGATGTATGTATGAGTTTTGAAGATATTTGAATGAGTTTAATAAAAGTAGAAATAGAAGAACGTGGTCGAAATTGACACGCAAATCCTAAAAAAAACATCAAATATAAATCCTATTGTTGAAGATGCTCCAAGTGAGCCGTATTTTAAGGGGATGCTACACTACCGTGCCGTTCAGAGGTGGGGAGTCGCTTTACACTACCTAGAAGTAAAAAAAAATATTATCCCCTCTGCCTCCTATCTCGCACAAGATGCTTCCATCTCCATCTCCTCTAGGTGTGAGACCTTGGGTCCAGACCCTCACCAGTCACCATCCTCAACGTAATCACCAAATCCTCTTCGGGTTCTATTTCTTCGCCATCCTGCCCTGTAGGTATAGATTAGAGACTTGCTATTGTTGAGTTTGGATTCTGGATTTTCTGATGTGAGGTTGAAATTTTAGGGTTTCTATTTTGTTGGTGTTGTCATGTTGAGTTCGGATTTTCGATTTTCTTGATGTGGGTTTTGATATTTTAGTTTCGGATTTATAGATGGTATTTTGTTATCAAATAGCGGTGATGATGGGTTTCATTTTGGGCTTCCATTAAAACTCCCCACTGCCAAGAAGAAGATGAAGTTGTGTGCATGCAATGGATCTTCTTCAATTTAGAACTCCTAATTTTAGGTTCTTCAAATAACTCCGATCAACTTTATTTGAAATATTTTGATGTTGATTTCTTGGAACCCGTTGGTAAATCTGGGTTCAAAATCTTCAATTTCAATCGACCAACACCCATTTGTGAGAAGAGAGAGAACTTGAATATTTTAATGGAATACAGAAATGATAGTAAGTATTGTTGGAATGGGCAGTTAAAAATGGGTTTCTTAAACAAGAAAAAATCCTTATTTTGAAATAAATTAGAGAAAATGTATGATGTATTGCTGGGCATCTCAATAGATCCCTATCTCTAGTTTTTACACACAAAGCTAATATCCCAAAACAAGCTCCAATAGGTTCCCTATTTGATCACTATTTTTAGAGATTGCTAATTTAAAGTGTTCATGTTTTATAGCTCTGTTGTATTTTGAGAGAGAGAAGAAAATCTAATTAAAATAATAATAATATTTAAAGAAAATAGTGAAATAGCATGGAGTATTATTGAAGAATGCATTAAAAAAAAAAGTCCCCTAAAATCATCTCCAAACCAATACTCTATTTTAGAGTATCAAAAATAATATATTTTACTCCAAAAGTGATTATATAGAACATTTTTCTATTAAAAGAAACTCCACCAACCACAATACCCCTGGTTCCATCTCTCTATTTCAAAAAAAAAAACACTTATTTGTACTAAAAAAATCATTAGTTCTACATTTTTCTCCAAAATTTAAATTGTCATTTTTAATTTTTTATTTAATATTAGTCTCATTTAAATTTTTATTAAATATGCCAATGTGGTGCTTTCTAACCAATCATATCGCGCCATTCAAACAGCAATTCAGTAGGCTTGCTACATCATCGTCACCCATTTAATCCCAAAACATTTTGAGGGAGACTTGACCTTGTGAACTCCATCTGACGCATAAAACCTGGTGAACGCGAAACGTCATATCATTAACAAAATACAATGATGACCTCTGCATTGAGCTACTAGCACTAGCAATCACCTACACAGTTCTACGTAATTTGTTGCTGGGAAAATGATATGGGTACCCCAATATTGCACCACAAATGCACACTTGGATGAGGTGGAGTATTTGGATTGGCTGACATAACTGGGTGGACCCCACACCCAGTCAATCCAAATACTCCACCTCACCCAGGTATGTATTTGGGGTGCAATATTGAGGTACCCCACTACTCTTTGTTGCTGTTCGTGTGTGCTGCTACTATTGCAAGCCATCTCATTATTTACCATACACTTCAACTAAACAATTTTTCTCATTTCATGGATTTATGATGGATATTGTTACTTTTATGTTTAAATTGGTTAACATAAACAGTTGGTATTAACATGTATCCATTTTTTGGACTGAACTTCACGTTTGCCACTTGTTCGTAGAAATTCCACAGAGGTTTCAAGTTGAAATCTCAGAGCACACAACAAACGATTTGTTGTTTTTCTTGGATAGTAACGATATTTTAATGTTTCTTTAGTGAGTGATGTGTGTGTGTGTTGTGGCCTTCATGAGAAATCTCATCTTTATTTGTGATTTTTTAACAGACAAGGCAAATGGTTTCTTTGTTGGGTGGATCACAAAACATTCAGACAGTCTCACAGATATGCAACTAAAGATTTGAGCAGTTGCAAATGAAGATCAAGGATACGAAGACTAATTAAGAGCAAGTTTTAACAAGGAAGAAGGATCTTTTGAAGCAGTTAGAATGACTTTTTAGTTAGGGATAAGAGATGTATAACATTTTTTTATGCAAGGAAAGTGATATTTATACAAAGATACTGTACAGAGAATTTATTTTATCTATTCTAGGCATATGTCGGATTGGTCATAGCCTTAAGGTTGTGTTTGAATAAATAATTTAATGAGAAAAAAAATGTAAATAATTTAATAGTATTGAACGGTTGAATCGTTTAACTTTTTTTTTTCTCATTAAATTCTTGATCCAAATACAACTTAAGTATTCTTCTGAAAAATATTAAGAACTAGATGAGCTTAAATTCGGTTTAAAATGAGCTTGAGTTTAGAATTCGGATTTGCTAATCGTATTTTAATGACTGCAAATCACTAGAAAAGTAATATATATATATATATATATATATATATATATATATATATATATATATATAGAAAGAGACAGAGAAAGGCCTATTTTAACAATTTACAATTGATATATGACCTTTTAGTTGTTTTTTTATTTTGTCACGTGGTTGGCCAACTATGTCGCCACTTCTTTTTCGAACAAAAATTCTATATGAATTTTTTGTTTTTATACCACCCACCTTTTTGTAGTTACCATATTTTATTTTTATAGATCAGATTATGAATTGTAATTGAAGCTCTTCCAATCACAATAATCACTTTAAGCTCTTCTATGTATTGAACCATAACTGGGTGTCATGTACTGAAACTGTATTATACTGAGTCTTTTAACAAACCATTCTTTCTAGTTGTTGCAAAAAATACAAGTATAACCACCATGCCATTAGGGTGATGCCAAAAATGTGGAATATCTATACTGCTTCTGTTTGAATCATCATACAGTCCCCAGTAGTCTTTGGAAGTTATTTCTCGAAACGTTGTATATATGCATGTGTTGTAGAAACGGGATACACCTAGATAGGCCATTCCAAACTGCTTGCCTTGTCTCTGTTATTTCATTGGAGCATTGCTTCGAACACTAGCTGAACTAGCAACACTAAAAAAATAAATTAACAATTATATGATTATTTTTTCTTCAGAAATTAGCCATCGAAT
>BRYF01000026.1:3847500-3850000 GCA_030159135.1 Actinidia polygama | reverse complement strand
ACAAAATAAATTCATTGCCAAATTTTCCAATCAAACTCATCATGCCTTGAAATTGATTGCGTACAGAAGAAGAGAGAGAAGTTAAGAAATCTAACGAAAGAATAAAAACTAAGTATTTAGATCATACCATTTCTTTATATTTTAAACAAGCAAAATCTTTCTTTTCAATTTTTTTTCAAAACAAATAACTTTTCACAACTTTTCTTTCTTCAAAGTTATATTTACAACTTATAAACTGTGCTAACAAATTTCCCTGTGGATTCGATCTCGGACTTCCGAGTAAAGTGCTGCTCCGGTAGGCTTTTACGCTTAAGAGCTAAAAAACAAAACAGACGACATTTTAAGACACCCAAGAGGGCTAAGCATTTTTGGCGCCGTTGCCGGGGAAATTTCGCAGCTTGAAAGTTTAAAACTTGTGCCGGAATCACAAGAAGTTCTAAGTACACTATTTCTTAACCACTTTTTCTACATCTTTTTCTTTTTCTTCTATCAGTTACAAAAGCCATCAGTCAGGGGATAAGGTCTAACTGAAAAGGGGAATTTTTAAATTTGCATGTCAGTGTGGTTAAGAGACAAAACTAATAGATTAACTAGGATGGATCAAAACCCACCTCAAAACACGGAGGGACAAGAAGCGGGAGAAGTAAATCCTCTTCCAATTCAAATCCCTAATGAGGCTTTTGTGCCTCAAGGCAGATACATGCAAGATTACTTAAACCCAACTAGAGCTTCAACTCCCTCATGTATAGTTTTACCAGCTAATGCCCATACATTCACCATTAAACCAGGCATGTTACCTTCGCTTTCCACATTCCACGGAATGGAAAGTGAAAGTCCATACTTGCATGTCAAAGAGTTTGAGGAAATGGTAGGGACCATGGTGGACGGACCTCGAAGAGAGGACATAGCCCAACTAAAGCTTTTTCCTTTTTCATTAAAGGACCGAGCTAAAATTTGGCTAAATTCTCTCAGATCAAGTTCTATCACATCATGGGGATCTATGCAAGAGGAATTTTTCAAAAAGTTTTTTTCAATGAACAAAACTGCATCCTTGAAAAAACTAATTTACAATTTCCAAGAGAGAGAGGATGAGTCATTTTATGCGTGTTGGGAGAGGTATAAGGATTTATTAACAGCTATACCACATCACGGTTATGATACTGGCCGCATATTGAGTTTTTTTTACGAGGGAATTTCTCCCCAAACCAAGCAGTTTATTAACATGATGTGTAATGGTCAGTTTATGAGGAAGAGTCCTGAAAAAGCTCTAGACTTCTTTGATGAACTAGCAGAGAATAACCAATCTTGGGATTTCTCATATTCTACTGATAGGACTAGAAATGAACCCAACACATTTGGAAATGGAAAATATCAATTAAAAAACCAGAATGATTTGCAAACAAAGTATGATCAATTGTCTAGGAAACTTGAATCCCTAGAAATTAAGAACATACATGAGGTTAGCACATTATCTGGCAATGAAGAAAAATGTGTCATTTGTGATAGATCTGGGCATGCTCCGGTTGGATGCCCTACTTTACCAGCTTTTAAAGAAATCTTGCAAGGAGGAGATCAAATCTCTGTCAATGCAATGAATCAGCCACATAAATCTTTCAATTCTGCATACTCCAACACATACAACCCAGGGTGGCGAAACCACCCGAATTTTTCCTGGAGAAATGCAGATAATCCAAATTTGGTCCAAGATGGCCAAACTTCAAACCCACCACAACAACATGCAAGTCCTATGGGATCCAATCCCTATGGTAATCAGAACCAAGGGCATGCAAATGGCCCGCAGGCCAATTACCCAACCCACAATCAGACTGTCTATCAACCTCCACAGAGACGGAGTTTAGAGGATACCTTGCATAACTTTATCCAGAATCAACAGGCCTCTTGGGTTCAAAATAATCAGGCAATAAGTGATATTCGAACCCAGATAACCAATTTGACCACAGTTGTGGGAGGAATGCAACTAGAGAAAGGGAAATTTCCATCCCAACCTCTACCAAATCCCAAGGGTCAGAGTAGTATAGAGACGTCTGTAACGTCTGAAACACAGTCATAGCAGTTAAAATCAATTACCACATTGAGGAGTGGTAAGGAGATTGAGAAACCGGACTATTCAAAACCTGCTCTCACAGAAACTCAGAAGCTTTCTGAGGCAAATTCAGAGAACATAGAGCCGTTGAATAAATCAGATGCTGTGTCTGATGTTAGAATGAAAAACTCACTATCCTACCAAACACCCGCACCATTTCCACAAAGACTCAGAGTGCCTAAAAAGGGAACAACTAATGACGAAATTTACAAGTTCTTCGAGCAAGTGAAAATCAACATTCCCTTACTAGATGCAATAAAATAGATCCCTGCATACTCAAAACTTTTAAAAGAATTGTGCACAGTTAAACGTCCAATGCAGGTGCATAAAAAGGCATTCTAATAGAACAAGTAAGCTCACTATTTCAGACTGAGAAAGCCCAAAAATATAAGGACC
>BRYF01000026.1:3830000-3840000 GCA_030159135.1 Actinidia polygama | reverse complement strand
GGAATCCATGTCATAAAAACATGCTTATGGGATTGAGCCTAGAATTGTAGATGTGTGATTTTATTGTGAGTGACATACCCATGTGAGACTTGAAGTTGAGACTCGATTTGAATGGATGGAATGAATACATGATTGCTTAACTAAAATCAATTGGTATAATATTTGATTGAATCAAAAGTGATTCATGAATATGATTTTCAAATTTGTTGCATCATTCATATATTTGCAAATAGATTATGTACATGCTATGTTAATAAATGATTTATAAATCACTGATTAAAGTTAAAATATATATATATATATATTTTTATATATACACTAAGTTAGTTTAGTTGCTAAGGGACTAGCAACATTCAAGTTGGGGAGTTTGATAAACACATAATATTAGGTATTTGTAGTCGAATTATATTATATTTTAGCATTAAAATGCATATTAAATAGTTAAATTAAGTGTCGTTTTGCGCAAAGAGTTTTGTATGATAGTTTCAGGTAAAAAGGAGGAAAATGGGCGAAAAGAATTGAAGAAAAACTTGTCCGAAGACCAAGAAAAATGGCCACTGTCCATTCCTGGACCGGTCCAGGAGAAGCCCGACCGGTCTAGCCTTTAAAAAAAAAAATAATAATTTAAAAAAAAAAAATTTTTTTTTTTCGTGAATAGTAACCGCCGCAAATTCTCTATAAATAGGAGGGTTTGGCTTTTGAAAAAATTAAGTTTTTTAGAGAGATAAAGTCTAGAATTTTAAAAAGTTTGAAAATCAAAAATCTTTAGTTTTAAAAAAAAAGTTTTAAGTTTTCTTTTATTTTTAAAATTTTAATTTTTTTTTTCGTGTTCTTCGTGTTCTTAGTTTTTTTTTATTTATTATTATTTTTTATTTTTTTTTAATTTTCAATTACTTGTAATTCCTTTTGAGATATATATACACGAGTCAGTTTAATTATTCTGAGTGGAACTTCTGTTTAATTTATAGTTTACTTTATTGCTTATATAACCAGATTTGGCGGTTATACCCCAATCTAGGTTGATATTATTACTATAATTTTCGCTTTACTTTATCGCTTTAAATATCGCTTTACTTTATCGCTTATATGATCAGATTTGGCGGTAATACCCCAATCTAGGTTAATATTATTACTATAGTTTCTGCTTTAAATATCGCTTTACATTATCGCTTACACAATCAGATGGGACGGTTCTACCTCCTTCTCGGTTGATTTTACTACTTAATTTACTTATCTGTCAAGTAGTTAATTTTCTTTAAGCTTTTAACTACATATTTATAATTTCAGTTTAATTATTAAAAATATAAAACAAAACATGTCAAATTTTTAATTAAATATGATAGGCTAAAATCAATTGGTTTGATCTAAATACAAAGTTTTAATTCAATCGTAGACAAACTAGTTCTTTCTTTTATTTCACAAATTTAAAAGAGTTGTTTAAAATTGAATAATTTTACAACAAAGATTAAAACTTGAATTGTATAAATCTAAGATTAGGTTATACAAGATTCCTTGTTATAACTTAGGACTTAGATCAATTACATTCTAAGAGTTTAAAATTTGATAAAAATGATTGTCAATTTCTAAAATATATTTTTAGATACAAAATAAATTCATTGCCAAATTTTCCAATCAAACTCATCATGCCTTGAAATTGATTGCGTACAGAAGAAAAGAGAGAAGTTAGGAAATCTAACGAAAGAATAAAAACTAAGTATTTAGATCATACCATTTCTTTATATTTTAAACAAGCAAAATCTTTCTTTTCAATTTTTTTTCAAAACAAACAACTTTTCATAACTTTTCTTTCTTCAAAGTTATATTTACAACTTATAAACTGTGCTAACAAATTTTCCTATGGATTTGATCTCGGACTTCCGAGTAAAGTGCTGCTTCGGTAGGCTTTTACGCTTAAGAGCTGAAAAACAAAACAGACGACATTTTAAGACACCCAAGAGGGCTAAGCACGACACATTTAACCGTTCAACGAACACCAGTCATAGGGAGCCACCCTAAACCTTTGGTATGAATTCATCCCACAATCATCTGGTCATGATCTCCTTATTACATCAACCACGCTATATTCTCCCCCTAGCGCACGGTGCATCGTATGAACTACGTGTCGACTTAAACATACTTTCGCAAATAGTATTTTCATAATTTCATGGTATAACAAAACAAAGCATGTTTTTAAACATAAAACATATCAGTTTTAAACACAAGTCATGCTTTCAAAATATAAAACAGTTACTTTTATGCGATGTAATACATAACAAGACTCACCGAAAGTACGTCCAAATCCGTCTACCCACTGTGAGCTAACTTTCCTCGAATTCAAGTCAGAGTCCTACGTTTAATATTCGAATCAAACCATTAGATTTAACTTTATCATGGTTATGAATACATTAAATTTTATAAATTTTCAAGTTTAGATAATATTTAAAAATTAATAATTTTCGAATTTATTTTCTGCAGAATTTTCTGCATTAAATTTTTAGAGACATCTGCTTAGTCTATAATTTTTATAAAATTATCCAGAACTAATTTGACTTCAAAATTTTTACATAATATACTATACACATATATTAATCTACAGTAAATATATTATAAATTTTTAAGCTCTTTAACTATTTTTATAAAATTTATAAATTTCTGTTTAACTATTTTTTTCCTCAGTTTTTGAAATTCATATTAAATATCAATTTTCGTCCATTTAGAGTATGAATTTCACATAATGTTCTAAATAAAAGTTTTAGATAATTTTAACAGATTTCTAACGAATTTTAAATCACGTAATTCGGACATCGTATGAAAAAGTTATGATTAAAATACCGCGGCTGTTCTAGCGATAAAATTGGTTATGAGGTTTTTCGAATTTTAAATCTTAAAAATGCGTATAGATGCGATATTTTTGGAATATTTAGAAAGTTTAAATTGTGCTAAATATGTATTCGATAATAATACCTTAAAGTAGAAGAAACTATAAACGAAAAGAGATTAAGAATTTACCGAAAACGTTCTTCGTTCTTCTCTCACTTTTCCTTTCCTTTTTGCCGTATCTCTCTGTTTCTCTCTTTCCTAATTCCTTTTATTTTGTTTGTGGAGCTTCTGGAGCAGCCATTTCATTTCCAAAGCTTTAGCTTATTAGGCACATAGGCCACATGCACACACACACGGGTCCTTCCCCCTTTCTTTGGGCGTGACAACACACACACACATGCACATTTTATTTATTAAATTACACCCCGGTCCCTCCAAGTAAATGTTCTATTTAATTTTATCTCAAAAGTTATGAATATATCAATTTAACCCCAAAACGTAATAATTAACCTAATTTAATTTTAACGTGTCTCCACGTGTCTCTCATGCACGCACCCGTGGGTCCATAACGTGTCGTATTTATCATGTTCTATTTTAAACTTTAAATAAAATTAAGTAGGTTACTAATTTAATATTTATTTTCGCGGTTCGGGGGATTACAATTTGTCTACTTCAAATTATGCTGATTTGAGTTTTTGAGTAATGAGTAGTGAATATTTTGCATTTGTTTTATTTTGCGAGGAGTAATTCTATTGACTTTCGGGGTTCAACTTCAATCTCAAGTTAATTAGGTATTATTAGTCAATGCATTATGTTACACTTTGTCTATTTTAAATTATGCTAATTTAAATTTTTGAGTAATGAGTAATGACTGTTTTGCAATTATTTTATTTTACGAGGACTAATGCTATTGACTAACGGACTAGATTGGATGTATCTATGGTAATAGCGATACCTAGTCATAAGTACTATCAAACACATATCTCGACAACTTTAAATATTAAGGTACGTAACAATTGTTTAAAATTTTGTATATTTATATTGGGCCGTAATTAACTTGAGTTTGAGTTTCCCGGGTATTGACTATCGGGTTCAACTTCAAGCTTAAGTTAATTAGGTATTATTTGACAATGCCTTATTTTGTACTTTGTCTATTTCAAATTATGCTGATTTAAATTTTTGAGTAACAAGTAATGATTATTTTTTATTTTTTTATTTTGTGAGGACTAATGGTCTTGACTATCGGACTCAACTTTAAGACAAAGTTAATTAGATATTATTAGATAATGCCTTATGTTGCACTTTATCTATTTCAAATTATGCTGCTTTGAATTTTTTAGTAATGAGTAGTGACTATTTTGCCTTTGTTTTGTTTTGCGAGGACTAATACTATTGACTATCGGGTTCAACTTCAAGCTCAAGTTTATCAGGTATTATTAGTCAATACCTTATGTTGCACTTTTTCTATTTCAAATTATGCTAATTTGAAATTTTGAGTAATGAGTAATGATTATTTTGCAATTATTTTATTTTACGGTGACTAATGCTATTGACTAACGAACTCGATTGGATGTACCTATGCTAATAGCGATGCCTATGCTCAAGTACTTTCAAACATATATCTCCACATCTTTAATTATTGAGGTACGTAACAATTGCTTTAAATTTTGTATATTTATCTTTGGCAGTAAAGAATTTGAGTTTGAAGTTCACCGGGATCAACTTCAAGCTCAAGTTAATGAGGTATTATTAGACAATTCCTTCTTTTGTACTTTGTCTATTTCAAATTATACTAATTTAAATTTTTGAGTAATGAGTAGTGACGATTTTGCATTTATTTTCTTTTGCGAGGACTAATGCTATTGACTATCGGACTCAACTTCAAGATAATGTTTATTAGGTATTATCAGATAATGTCCTATGTTGCACTTTGTAACAATTTATTTTGTTTTTGAGGACTAATGCTATCAACTAACAGACTCGATTGAATGTACCATGCTAATAGCGATGCCTATGCCTTAGTACTGACAAATGCATATCTCCACACCTTTAAATATTAAGGTACGTAACTATTTCTTTAAATTCTATATATTTATCTTGGGCTATAATTAACTTGGGCTTGAAGTTTTTTTGCTTCAACTTCAAACTCAAGTTAATTAGGTATTATTAGACAATGCCTTATTTTGTACTTTGTCTATTTCAAAATATGCTGATTTTCATTTTTAGTAATAAGTAGTGACTATTTTGTATTTGTTTTGCTTTGCGAAGGCTAATACTATTGACTATCAAGTTAAACTTCAAGTTAAAGTTACTTAGGTATTATTAGTCAATACTTTATGTTGCATTTTGTCTATTTCAAATTATGCTTATTTAAATTTTTGAGTAATGACTAGTGATTGTTTTATATTTTTTTTTATTTTGCAAGGACTTAGTGTTATTGACTATCAGACTCGAATGGATGTACCATGCTAATAGCGATGCCTAGGTCCAATTACTATCAAATACATATCTTCACACCTTTAAATATTAAAGTATGTAACAATTTCTTTAAAGTTTGTATACTTATGTTGGGCCGTAATTAACTTGAGCTTGAAGTTTCCTGGGTTCAATTTCAAGCTCAAGTTAATTAGTTATTATTAGACTGTGACTTATATTGTAGTTTGTCTATTTCAAATTATGCTCATTTGAATTTTTGAGTAATAAGTAGTGACTATTTTGTATTTGTTTTGTTTTGCGAGGACTAATGGTATTGATTATCGGGTTCAATTTCAAGCTCAAGTTAATTTGGTATTGTTAGTTAATTCATTTTATTGTACTTTGTTTATTTCAAATTATACTGATTTGAATTTTTTAGTAACAAGTAGTGACTATTTCACATTTATTTTATTTTGTGAGGAATAATGATATTGACTTTCGGATTCAACTTCAAGCTCAAGTTAATTTTTAATTTTTATAATTTTTAATGATTTTTTAATTGTTTGATTGAAATTAATATTTTTTTAGTTCTCTTGATGAGAAAAATTTAATAATATAATTTTTTTTACTTAATTTAAAAAAATATTCGCAAAAGATTACTTAAATCAGGATTCCTTGTGAAAAAATATGGTACATACAACATGGACCATAGCCTAATGATAAAGCATTTGGTACATGCTATTTCTGGTAAACAATCAACAGCGAAAAAGAGTTGAAAACATTATCTGCTTGTGGTCCATTATCGAAGAAACTCGATGGAGGAGAGTATTTGGTATAATTGAATTTATGTTAAAATTACTTATTTAAACGTAAAAGTTAAATTTTTTAAAATAGAGCTTCTAATAATCAATTCATTTTCAGCTATTGTAAATTATTTTTGACTTAAATGCAGAAACAGAAACTGTGTCAAACACTCTGACACAACTTTCAAGATAAAAAATATAAAAGTTGGATCGTATAAGCTCTAGAAAACATATACATAGTTGTAAACTTAAAGCATACAAAAGCTCATGCCACGGAGAGCCCTTTGTTCTAAAATACTAAAAAAGAACATGACAGTAAAAATTAAATCAATTGATTGATATTTTATATTTTTTTTAATTTTTCTTGACGATAGGAATTTAAATATAATTTTTTTTATTTAATTTGATTTTTTTTTGTTTATTTATGTACTTCAATTGGCAGGGTGTACTCCCCTTTGGTTACATTTTTAATGTTAAGTTTAAGATTTCCAAATGCAGATGGGTTAATGTTACGTATGCTGCAGAGCAAGCTGCTGCAAGGGAAGGAATGACAGAGCAACAAATAGAGAAAAATGTTGAGGAAGCAGCATAAATGGAACTGACAGTACAGGAAATGACACTATGAAGAGGATTTGAAAAAGACCAAGCTGAATGAGGAATATATGATGTAGAGACAAATGGAAGCAAGATTAAAGGATGGCTAGCAAGTAGTTAAATAACAAATAGTTGAAAGTAACAGTTAGCTTGTTAAAGAATCAGTTAACAGTTAGAAATCTATTACAGCAGTTAGAGAGGAAAAGTTGTTACAATGGTTATGAAGTAAGAGTTCTTGATAGAATGTATATAAATACCGTTGTAACACTAAACACAGATATGGAAAATTCAGTTGTATCTTTTCTTTAAGTAGCCAATTCTCTAGCTCGAATAGAGATTCCCTTATTTCTTTTCACTATCTTCTGCAAGGTCTCTCACAGAGAACCTTGATCATAACATTGGTGCCTTCATTCATTCTATTTCTCTATAATGGCTGAAGGTACTAGATTTTCAAAGATCGATGATGCTATCAAGAATTTAAATGAGTTTAGAAAGGTGACTGAAGTTCAAATTCGTGAACTTAAAAATACTATTACAAGATTCATGCATGTTGTTGATCAAAGAATGACATATGTATATATCTAATCATCCACAACATACTCCTGTAGAAACAACATGCCTACTTTCAGCAACCACCACCACAATAACCATCAATTTTGATCTATGAAAGTTGATGTACCCCACTTTGATGGAACATATGTGTCTAGTTGGGTATTCAAAATGGAGTAATTTTTTTAATTTTACAATACTCCTAAAGATCAAAGAGTTTTGATTTTTTTCTTTTCATCTAGAAGTGTATGCTCTCAGTTGGTTTAAATGGATGCATTCTAATGGTTTCATTGAATCTTGGAAAGAGATCTTAAAGACTATTAATCTCAAGTTTGGTTCTTCTTTGTATGAAGATCACAGAGGTGCCTTATCTAAATTGCAATAAACGACCACAGTAGCAAGTTATCAAACCCAATTTGAAAAATTGTCTACTAAGGTACACGGCTTATCTGAACAGTTTTTGTTGAATTTCTTTATCTCAGCATTGAAACCTGAAATCAAATAGGAGGTATTGGTAGCATAAAATCAATCTCTAATAAAAGCTATGGCTTTAGCTAGGTTACAGGAAGATAAACTCAATGAACTGAAGCAATATTTTAAATCTTCTTGGCAATGACCTTTGTCTGATTTCACTCTAAATAAATGTCAATCGTTTACACCATCTATATCATCCAAATCGTCATTTCAGAATAGTCCGCAACAACTAAATAATCTATCTTTACCCATTAGAAGATTATCTCCTGCAAAGCTCAAAGTTAGGAGGGAAAAGAGTTTGTGTTACAATTGTGATGATAAATTTGCACCTAGTCATAAATGTAAATCCATTTTTTTCCTGCTTGTTAGGGATGAAGATGAACAAGATTCTGCACTATTGGAGGAGTTAAGTACAAAAGAAAACGTTGTTGTTTCCAGCAGTTCTGCTATTCCTGAAGTTAATATGCATGCTTTATCTGGCCATATTAGTCCAAGAACTATAAGGGTGAGGGGTAAAATCAACAATCACTATGTCAATGTCCTTATTGATAGTGATAGTACATATAATTTCATTCAAGAAAGGGTTACCCATCAACTGAGATTAGCTGTTACTTCTTCCAACCCATTTAGAGTATACATTGGTAATGGAGATTTTTTGAATTTTGATAGTAAATGTGCAGAGGTGAAACTATATTTGCAGGGTCATAAGTTTTGTATGGATCTCTTTATTTTGCCAATTCAAGGTGCTGATGTGGTAGTGGGAATTCAATCTTTATTTTGCTTCACCTGTGCTTTTGGGTAAGAAGATGTAATACCCCGAACCCATTACATTTCTTTATTTATGTAAATTATGACTCGTATGTTAGTTAACGTGGGTTAGTAATATTTTAGGAATCAAAGTGATCAATTAGAGACAGAACGCCTTCAAAACCCTCGACTTAAATTTCTGGCCAAAAATTATTCTTGGCGTTTGAACGCTAGTAGGAACGTTCGAACGCTTGAGCCTGTAACAATTTTGCGTTCTCAGTGTGTTCGAAAGCTAGGGCCAAATTCTTCTTAGTGTTCGAACGCTAATATTGTAACATCCCGATCCTACGAATTTCATTAATCGCAAATATTATGATGAGTATGATAATTAGAATGAATGTTAGAAGTTAAGGGTCCAAAAGAGCCAATTAAAGTGAGCAAATTATTCAAAACCATAAGTTTCATTTTTGCCTAGTTTTCTTCTTGGCGTTCGAACGCCAATATGGACATTCGAACGCTAAGGCAAAAAGTCAAATTATCAAGCCTCACAGTTATCGAACTGTAAGTAGGGCATTAGAATCCTGACTAACCAAAATCCTTCTTAGTTTCGAACGAGCGTTCGAACGCCAGGGCTAAAATTCTTTCTTAGCGTTTGAACACTGAAAAAGGCGTTTAAACGCCAACAGTTAAAACATAAAATAAAAATAGGAATACGAAATTAGAATGAGGGAGCCACATGGGATGAAATCCCATGTGTTTGCTAATATATATACACATGCTTCACACAACACACACACACGTACAAAAGAGAAGGAAAGGAGAAGAGAAAAGAGTCGAAGAAAGAGAAAAGAGAGAGAGTGAGATATTGGAGCTCAAATCAAAAGCTAAGAGAGGCCATAGAAGCTATTTTTGAAGTTCAAGAAAGCTTTTGGAAGCGGTATAAACTCAAACTCCTTAATTATATGTATATATTTATAGCTTAGGGTTTTGTTTAACTTTAAAAATTAGATCTACTAAGTTAGGTTTTAAATTAAAGTTCCTTTTTAAGATATGATAGTGTCCTTGAGTTGTATATCACAGTCTCAGAGTCTTAGAAAGATTGAAGTTGATTTTGAAAAGTTTTAGAAAAATTTAGAAAGATTAGTCACTGTTTCTACTATTCCACGCAGGGAGCATTCAAACGCCCAAGAATAGTGTTCGAACGGTAAGACTTTTAGCCTTAGCGTTCAAACGCCACCTTCAGTATATTTTTGGGCGTTCGAATGGTGAACACTTTTAGCCGTAGCGTAAAAACGTCAAGCCTAATGTTAGACAATTTTGACAATTTTCCTTAGAGCATTCGAGGGATACCCAACGTATGTTAGGCCTATTAACATACCTATATGAAGACCTTAAGTGTCGGTTTGATAAGTCGCGACCTAGAACGAATACCTTAGGGTTGAGTCGAGAATTTGTACTAGTTTAATTCATTTTCATTAGTCATAGTATTGACATTCCGTGCCTTGTGTCCTTTATATGTAGGAACACCAAGAGTAGCACTTAGCCAAGGAAACCCAAGTGAGTAACACGATGACATGGACAAAACCTATGTATTTTTA
>BRYF01000026.1:3780000-3785000 GCA_030159135.1 Actinidia polygama | reverse complement strand
AGCCAAGGTGGTCTCAAACCGAAAATAACTAATATGTAACCGAAAATGAGGTGCAACGAATGACCATGGTTAAGTGTAACAACTTGAAATTACAAAAAATTAGTCTCAGCTTCTTTAACAATTACTGCTGAAGAGACAATGAATAGTGTATATTGGCAGATTGTAGTTTCTCAATGGAATTAGTGTTTGGAGGGTAGTAAATGGTGTATCCATAGTAGGAGAAAGTTCAAAAGGCAAAATGCCCATGAAAGCTTGAGAGAAAGAGTGTTTGCGAGCTTTAATGGAAGTTAAAGCTTGTAAATATGTGTTGTAGTGTTTAAGGCATGGTAAACGAGGAAGAAGAAGGCTGAAATAAATAGAGGATTAGGGTTTAATCAAATCTTGACACGAGTATTAAGTATGTTACAAATGACAAATAAGGAAAGAAGAATTATCACAAGCTGATTAAAAATGAGGCTACAGTGAGGACACTGCAGCCTCATTTTTAATCAGTTTGTGATAATTCTTCTTTCCTTATTTGTCATGACTTGTAACATATACTCAATCATGGATATTGTGACAACTATTTTGATGAGTCTAGACCCATAAGAGCTACCAGTGGTTAAAAGAAGGCAGTAAGGACAACTAGATTTTTGTCCATCGGATTTTCAGCTGAAAAGTGGTGCACTTTTGGGTTTCTTAGGCATTTTCTTGGCGAGTAATGATAGGTACACACCCCTTTTTGGGTGTGTATTGTACACACTCATTTTTATTCTCTCACAAAACAAGTGGGACCCGCCCTAATTAGGGTTTTCACGTTTTTCTAAAAACCCTAATTAGGGCGGGTCCCACTTGTTTGTAAGAGAGCAAAATGGGTGTGTCTTGTACACACCCACTTTTGGGTGTGTACCAATCATTACTCATTCTTGGCTTTCAAACCACATCCTTCAAGGTAATCCCCAGGGAAGTGGGTTGGCCACCTGGTAAAATTATAATTGGGCCTGATTAACAAACCTAAAACTTGAATGGACTGGACAGAATTGGGCCAAAATTTGGCTAAATGCCCATGAAGGCATGGAAGCTGGCTTGGGTAGGCCTGGGCTTTATTCTCCATATTTTTATAGAACTATTGAAGATTTTTTCAGACTTGAATAGTTCTACATTGGACTGGGCTTCAGCCCAAAAGTGCCAACTTTGCCCCAAATGTTTTTTTTTATTGTTTTGGGCCTATAGATAAGACCCAATTGACCTGATATTTTCATTGTAGCATGAGGAAGGTATGGGTAATCCCGTTCATGTCTCATATATGAAACTTTTTTCATTTGATTTCCTACAGTGACCCAGATTTGGACCGCTACTGATGAATTTCCAAATTTAGACTTTTGGGCCTCCAAGGGAGGCTTGGGTTGTAATACTGAGTTGGTATTGGATGCTTGACTTGGATTTGGTCTTGGGCTTAAGTTTCCAAGGCTTTGGGCAGGGGTTAGAGTTTATAGGGCTTTGGAAGCTGATTGGGTGCCATTTGGGCCTGAAAACCGAGTGTTATCTGAAAGGAATCGTATCCCGCAAAGAAGCATAATTTTTAAGTTTTTTCTCTTCATATTTTAATCCATAGAAATCATCCAACGTTGATTAAGAGAGGGATTGTGATACCTTGAATAACAGAATTAGAATTCAAGGATGGAGCTGTGAAGCTTGATGCTACGCACTGCATGTTGTTTTGTAGCAACCCAGCAACCAACACACCAGATTGCTACTACCTCTTCAGTTGCGACCCAGCCTATTACTGCCTCTACAGGCTGTCGTTGTTGCCTGGTACTTTGGTTTATCCGTGCAACTGCCTCAATTGCCTCTACTTTTTTCTGCTGCGTGCTGCTGCCCTTGGCCGCTATGATCTGCGTCTGGATGCCTCTGCTACTCCTTCCTGAAAGCAACCGCCGTCTATGCTACCTTGGGTTGCTGGCTGCCTGGACCTTGTTACTTGGCAGACACTGGTTGCTGCCTTGCAACCGCTAGTTGTTGCCCTACAGAAAATAATTCCTAATCCCGCTTGGATTGGGATTCCTCTAATCTCCTAAACCCTTTTGATCTTCTTTCCTTTTTTCCTCAATCATTACTAATCTTTCTAGAGTGTGGTCTCTTAGATTTTTCTCACAAAATTCTATAGAGAATAGAATTAAATCATCTAGGATTGGAAGTCCTAGATTGACGCTAATTAAACTACTAAATTATCTAATTATCTCATAAATAATTTAATAATTTAATTAATCCAAATTAACTCAACTACATAAATGAATAAATTAATTCATAAGTGATACCCTCTCTTAGAAGAGAGTTAGATTCTATCTTGAGAATAAATGTTCATACATACCTAATAGTAAACACCCAAAATACCGAGGTGTTGGCCTAATGAGCCTCACTCATTGGCAAATCAAAGCGAACAATATCGATAAGTTGAGTTCACCATTCTTTTAGGATTAAAAGTCAATTACCAATAGTGAATATAAGATTTTCATCATAAAATGACAGCTTTATATGATATATTGCTTACGACGACTCAGTTCAATATATTCTAAATATATCAACACTTTAACCGAGAGTCAACTACTCTAATAGTTGAGAGAAATCATCATATCATATAGAGATTAAAAGTATTATAGTCTGATCAGATGAGACGTTCAAACTCATCATCGACTACGAGCTAAATAAAATTACTAGGGACTTATCATCTCATATTATAAAAAAATAACATCATATGCATGATAAAATAAATTCTCATTATAAATAATAATTAAATATTTAAACACGTGGGCATACAAATTCCAACATCATGCCCAAGCCTAGACTTGTTGTTGCTATTTCTAGATCCCATTTGGGATATTTGGGCTTCATGAGTTAGCTTTTTAGTAGCCAAATTCTCTAAGAGGTCTGATCTTATTTTGCTATGCATTGCACGGTTGGGCTTGGCCCAAGATAGTCGAATTCTGAATTCCAAATGGATTGGACTTGTTTGGAATATTTCAAATAAATTATCTAAATGCCGAATGTCAAGGGAACTAGGTATCTAGCCGGATGCCAAATTATGATTTTCGATTGTTGATTTGGGCTTATAGCCCAATACCCCTTTTGGTCCGTGGGACCGGTCCACAATGCCCATTAAAATCCATTATTTCGATTGCTGATTAATCCGTTTGCCACATGGCCCACAAAAAATGGACAAGTACACCGAATGCTCTGCGTGGAGGCCATAAAATTTGGACCAATTTTAGCCATCAACACCTTTCGAAAGAGTGGATTTTGACTGAACCTATCATATGTGTCCCATGAGGGAGTTGTTTTCCAGAATACATTGCCTTTATTGGACACATGATTTGCATATGGGCGCTTTGCGTCAAAATTTCTAAAGCCTGCTATTAATTTGACTTAATCGAAACACAATCCAAAATCGAGGGTCAAGTTCGAGTAAATTAAAACAACAGAAACCAAATTGACATAAAGGGTAAACTTTAAGGACAGGTGCTGTAATTTTCCCTTAAAGATATCATTTATCCCAATTCTTTGGTTTTTGACAAGAAGAAAATAGAGCTTGGACAACTTGACGTGGGAATAGGGTTGGAAGAAAAAATCCAACCCGATGGTACCTGACCCATTCGACGTCAAAGGGGGCATATTTAAACAAATTTGCTATCCGACGAATAGGGTATGAGTTTTAAAAATAATACCTGACTAAAAGCGGGTAGGTTACGAATCTTAAAAAATCCCACCAAAAATCTCACCCCAACCCAACTTATGTCCAATATAATTTTACTATAATACCCCTATTAATTATACTAGTTACACTTATACCATAGTATATATATTATAAAAAAACATTGGCTAATTATCTATACACTCACTTTATTTAATTGCACTTTATTCTTTTTTTTTGTTAGTGAATTTACTCAAATGTTCTTCTACGTAATGAAAACATTTGAGTAAAAGTGAGTATTTAGGTAAATTCACTCTAATAAAGATCTAAAAAGGAGTTCAATTAGATAAAAAGGAAGTGTGCAAATCACTAGTATAAGTAGTTAGATCAGTGATTGTAATTATTTAATAACTTTTTTCTTTAGTGATGAAGAAAAGTTGTAGGGCGAGCGGGGCAGCGCAAGTAATCCGTAAATTTGCAAGGGAGGCTATGAAAAAATCTTTGTGAATTGCCAATTGGGATGGATTTTTTGAAGCTATGCAGGTTTCTGGTGTGAATTTTGTAAAACTCGCTCCGTTGCATCAGGAGACATTGTATTTTCTCTATCATAACATGGAGGAAGAGATCTCCATGGATCGAATAGAGGGTTTTCATGTTTAATAAAAAAAGACTGATTTGGAAATTGAAAAAAATTTGCATAATCTAAAATAAATATCTTAAAAGAATTACGAGAAGTTTTATCTTTATCGGAGAGCATAGATATTTGCGTTTATTAATAAATTTTCAAATGGTGATACTATATTCTTTACATTTAAGTCCATACGTTAAATTGGCCAACGGGTTGAAAAAAATAATTGAATCTGTGAGTGAAGTCCCACATCGCTTGAATACGAAGGCCTATACCTTCTTATAAGCCTTTGAACAACCCTCACCTTGTAAGCCGGTTTTCAGGGTTTAGTTAGGCTCAATGGATTCTTCTAACATGGTATCAGAGTTAGGTTCCGAAAGACCTTCTTCTCTTGGACCGCTCAACTCACATTCTCGCCGTGAGTGAAGTCCCACACCTCTTGGACCGCTCAGCTCACATTCTCACCATGAGTGAAGTCCTACACCTCTTGGACCACTCGGCTCACACTCTTACCTCACATCTCCACGCTTCACGTGAGGGTGTGTGTGAGTGAAGTCCCACATCGTCTAAATACGAAGGCTTGTACCTCCTTATAAACCATTGGACAACCCTCACCTTGTAAGCCGATTTTCAAGGTTGAGTTAGGCCCAATGAGTTCTTTTAACAGAATCTATGGGATTTAAATCCTTGACATTTCATGGGTGA
>BRYF01000026.1:3767500-3772500 GCA_030159135.1 Actinidia polygama | reverse complement strand
ATAATATACATTAATTTATTTATAGAGCTCTAAAGACCTTAATCTTCATAATCTTAAGAGATGAAATACTATTTTCTTTATCTTTTAACACCCTTGACTAGCCAAAAGAATAGAATTATTCCAATAAGTAAAAGAATATTAAGAAAGTGGTTAAGAAATTTCACATGGATAAGGCAACACTACTATTGCTTTAGCTAGTAGCCTCTTTTCCTTTTCCCTTAATTACGACTTCATGAAAGAAATATGAGGATTAAATATTATTGTTACCTAGAACTAATTTACTCAATTATATATGTTTGTAACTTATTGGGTGGGGCAAGGAGCATGGATTGTTCTACTTTTTTGTGGAGTATTTATTTTATCAACTTTTTTTAATTTATGTGTTTTTCTCTTTTTCTAGCTTTTTGGTTGTTACTCTTTTCTGGGAAGCATACCTTTTAGTTTCCATGTGCCTCCATCAACTTCAGCCATGCTAGTGGAATTATCTCACATGAAAGACAAATACCTAATTACTAGTATATATGTACATGCTAACTCCCATCACCCGATGTATTGATTTCTCATACAACCAGGCCTCATGCTTGACAAGTGTCCTCTAAATGCTTCTACATCGATCCCAATATCATGAATAATATTATTGTCCAATCTTTTGGTATTGATAATAGTTTCCAAATTCTCTCAAAAAAGAAAAAAAAGAAATGGGTTTTCACTCACCATCCCACCCCCATGCACTGAGAGAAATTGACAATTAAAATTGGAAGGCTTCATAGTGATATTTCTTAAAATTGGAAGAGGTCAATTTTTTTTTAATATAATTGTGAGATTTTTTTTAAAGAACTCCATAAATATAAGAGTGATATCCTGCATGTGTCTTCTAGAGTCCGTCCGCCACCCTCATCCACCAATTTCTCACTAAACATTGTTTCTTTTTTTCTTTCTTTCTTTCTTTTTTTTTTATGAGTTCAATTTGAAAAATATGTACATGTATACTGAATTAGCATGCAATTCATTTTACTTTTTATTTCAAAAAAACTAAAACCCGTTTCTTATTTAGTTTATGTAACAAACTTAAAACCAGACGCACGCCATGCAAATTATATGTCTCGAGAGGTGATCATGATAAAGCATTCCTTCCAAGGACGAAAAACAAACAAAAAGATCCAAGAAAAAGGATTTATAAGTGCTGAGAGCACAGGTCACACACAATGGAAAGAAATAAAGATAAGAAAGATGCTCCATCTCTCTCTCTCTCTCTCTCTCTCTCTCTCTCTCTCTCTCTCTCTCTCTCTCTCTCTCTCTCTCTCTCTCTCTCTCTCTCTCTCTATTTACAACCAAAAAGCTTCTAGGAATTGACATATACTTTCCAAAGGAAAGATCTAAAGAGCATGGGGGACCTTTTAAATATATGCTTTTTAGTTAATAATTTTTTCTTGTAAAAAGTCACATGCATTAAAGCATATGCATCTATCTATATATGTATATGTATGTGTATAGTTAATGAGAAAAAGTTAGGCCAACAAACCCTAATCATGAATTGAAGGGTGGGCCCCCTCTATTTTTGGGAATCTTTGGATGTACAAGCCCCTAGCCTCTGCCTCTAAAGTTGACTGCGATAAGCCAATAAACAAGCCATGTGAGTGGGGTGACTGACCTTTAAATCCAAAAAGAGAAGCTTTTTCTAAGCAAGTCCAAAAGTCAAAGCATCAAATCCAAAACAATACGAGTATTAAAAAGAACTCCATTATCACCTTGCTTAATTTGCTTTACATATAAACAGCACCAACGTGCAATTATGCCCTTCTCCTTTGGCTTCATCACTGCCTCGATAAAAAAGAAAATGACCCCTAATTTTGTAATATCAAGTAAAAACGATAATTTTGAAATGTTATAGGGGTGCAAATGCTATTTTTCTTAATTTCTTCATAAAAAGTTAAATCAAAATGCTCTTTTTGAACCCCGTTATATATAAAAGAGTTGAAAGAAGAAGTTTTGTCAAGTTTAATTTAGCTAAAGCTAAATTCCAAACTAAACATAGCACAAGAATTAAGTACTATAGCTATATATAGCAGAGATAACAAACTATTGGATCACATTAAATTTATAACTAGAATATACTAAATTATAGCAACTGCAGCTCAAAAGGCAATATGTTAGAGAAGCTCTACCTACAACAAATCGCTTTACTTTTTAATATTTTGATTACAAAGTTTATATAGTTAAACTGTACTACAAATAGTACTTTACACTTCTAATCGATCAGGACAACCAACTTCATACAATTTTGGTTAAGTTTCGACGTCAGTACTCCATCAATACAATTTTAAAAGGGGATGTCGCCTTACTATTATTTGACTTAAAAATTAGCTTGTCAAATTAAGGCAGTATTTTAATTAAGAATTTGATAGAAAAAAAAAAAGTTAGAGGATGCAACGGTTCAGAACTATTACACTCTCTAACTTTTTCATTTTTTTTCCCTCATTAAAACTTTCATCCAAACATAGCCTAAATTTTCAAGACAAGAGTTATTATGGAAAAAATAATAAAGTCTTAAACTTTACAATATTGGAGCACTCAATAGCTCCATTTTCACCTTTTTTTAAAACTTTGAAAACAATTCTCAACAGACGTTGACATTGTAACTTGACCGAAAATGCCAAAATGAGAGTAGAATAGTACTTAGGGTGAAAGAAAATCAAAACAAGATAAAGCGGTGGTAAGAGGGTCTTTTTTGTGCCTCTGGTCTACCTACGGCCGAGCCTACAAGACAATACCAATGAGAAAGATCGCCTAAAACTGTTCTGAAAATATTTTTTTGACGGTCTAGACAATGACTGGAGAAAAAGAATACATATAGAGCAAAAGCAAAGATTTTTCCTCTGGTTCTAGAGAGAGAGAGAGTGTTGATTACCTTCAAATGAGAGAGGTTTGTGCCTTTTATAGTGCAGCTCGGTGTGCGCATGAACACATCAGTTGTCGTATTTGTCACGCCCCGCAACCCGGCCTATGCGGATTGAAGGCGCGTGATGGCCGGCGGCTGGCCGCCAAGGCCTACATATCATCAACCTGTGCATATTCATTTAAAATAACGATAAATTTTTCTCTTGCGCGGAAGCATCATAACATGAAATTAATAAGGTGTGCGTGTCACCATACAGTATACAGAGTTGTGCCTATGTAATTCAATTTACGTACATCCCAAATCAAACTTCAACTTACATAGACTAAATACATAACATAGGGCCTCGCCCTCACAATACAACATAAAGCCTCTCAGGCTTACAAAACTAAGTCTGACTTGTTCAACCTCCTTTCGGCTCCTCGGATTGACTACTTGAAATTTATTTTTCTAAAACATAAGCCAAAGCTTAGTGAATAACAACGAATGCATGAACGTAAAATACCATGGATCATTTTCATATCATACATAGCATAGCATAGCGTAAGCAATGTGAGCATCGTATACATTTCTTGAACATTTAACTTTCATAAACATGGCATCACATGCTTTCATAAATATACATAGCATATCATAAAACGTAACAACCCGGCATGACATGATGACCATATAGGTCGGGTGGCTCTTTTGGCCTGAGATATCTCTTTTGTAGATGGCTTTATTTCACGTCCTCCCATCTACCTTTTAGGACTGGCTGACTTGGTTTAAGTCCCGTCAGTGGGGACCCCGAGTGTCACATGCATATAATTTAAACATATTCAATTTTGTATGTAAATCAACCATCCATGGGTTTTCATTCATATTATAAGAACATATCATAGCATTTGAAGACATGACATTCGTATTTAAAATAATGTTAATGCATTGAAAGCATGGAAAACAATTGTACATACATAATATACTTTGAAAACGTTTTAAAAATACATAATTTTGTTCATAGCATCGTGTTACTCACCTGGGATTTCCTTGGTTAGGTTCTACGCTCGGCGTTCCTACATATAAGGGAAGGAATTATCACTCTTATGTACAATAATAATTAATCGGCATAATGTAAACTTTTGATTAAACCTAGGTATTATCGTTCTAGGTCCAACCCTCTTGGACATGTACTTAAAGTCTTCAAATATTAGCCCGATTGGCCTGTCATACTATGGTTGTAATTATGAAGTTTTAAGGAAAAAGGTCAAATCTGCCTAATTTTTGGCCTGGCGTTCGAACGCTCAAAAGTGTTCTACCAGTGGCGTTCGAGAACGCTTGGACGTTCGAACGCTGTTCTTGGGCGTTCGAACGCTCCCTGCGTTCAGTGACATGAACAGTAGTTGATCTTACTATTTTTTACCAAAAGCTTCCCAAATCAACTCAAATCCTTTCAAGTCTTCTAAAGTACCAAATATAACTCAAAGGAACTAAAATAACTCAAAATGGGAAGAAAGAAACTATTAAAACCAAAGGGATCTAAGATTAAAACAACCTCAAACCCTAACATACAACACACATATATATATACATGTGTTTTTGAGTTTATACCTCTCCTTCCAAGCTTCCTTGAACTTCAAAAAAAATGGTTTCTATGGTGTTCTCATCCTCCTTCCTTCTTTCTTTTTCCTTTCTTCTTCCTTCTCTTTTCCTTCTTTCTCTCTCTCCCCGTGAGTGTGTGTGTGTCTTGTGAGAGTGAGGGAATGAATATGTGTATATGTGTGGCTGTGAAAGCTGGGTGGGATTTGATCCCATGTAATTTCCCCATTTTAACTTCGTGTTCCCTTTTTCATTTTCCCGTTTTCACTATGGGCGTTCGAACGCTCCTTTTTGGCGTTCGAACGCTAAGAAGGATTTGGCTTGGCAGGGTTCGAACGCTGTTGCTTACAGTTCGAAACATGAGAGACTTGAAATTTGGGTTTTTGGCCTTACCGTTCGAACGCTCCAAATGTACTGTTAATGGGCGTTCGAACGCCTAGGCAAAATGCTCGACCGTTCGAATGCTCATCTTGGCGTTCGAACGCTAAGAAGGATCCTGGGCAAAAATTTATAAGTTTAGGGCTTTTGA
>BRYF01000026.1:3757500-3762500 GCA_030159135.1 Actinidia polygama | reverse complement strand
TTCTTCATTTAACAATTTCAATCTCTTCAAAAATTTGTTGAAATACTTGATATACTTTTATTTCATAGTTTTCGTAGCATAGATATGCATCGCATTCCTTTGATACTTCAAAATTGTCAATCTGAATTTGTGAGCATATGCTGTTTGCTATTGATGAATGGTTGTTGAGCTTTTCTCGGTCTAAATGGCTTGAAACAAAGTTTTGATCCATTCCCTCTATTGGAATGCTCCTAATTTGTGTTTTTGTCTTTGTATTTTGTAAAGTGGACATGTTCTTGGTACTTTGACTTAGCATTCTGTCTCTTAGGGTTAAGGTTTGGCCCCCAAATTGTTTGAAGGGTGGTCGGTAGCACTAAAATCATGCACATAATTTTACTTGGCCTCCGAGTTATGACATAGCTCAGCTAGAACAAGTTAATTCACAACCTTGGATCATTAACACTGGAGCTTAGAACTCGCATGTAGTTCGGATGGCTCAATCCCATTCTCGCATTGCTTTACTATAGTCCCACACTAAGCTAATAGCTCGAACTAATATTTTTTCTGTTTCTTTAAGACACATGGCATTTAACCCTATCTAGAGGCTAGTAATGGACCAAGGCAGTTAGCCAAATTTAGGAAGGCCATGGGATCCCTGATGACATGCATATGGAGGTCCGCATATCAAATGAGGTTGCTATTAGAGTAGAGGGGAACAAAGATCGCATTCCCTTTCGCATTTGGATAATTCATCAGGTGGAAATTCAGTCCCTCTTGGACTGTTCTTGAAGGAAGTGATGACTTGGTGTTGCTTCACCTTCATGCAAGTGTTCGTGAACTTTGTTTGCACTGTCCTATTTGTGGAAGCTCTCATGCAGAGTGAGCAATTAAAGTTTACAGCTAAGGACTCTTTTTACATGTGTATAACGTTATCTGACCCAAGGCTGACCCTACCACCGACCTTTATTGCGGTAATCATTACATAGGGCTCCGGAGTAGGACTAAGCCTTAGACTAAGCTGATACTAGAGAGTGCAAACAAGGAAATGTACCTATCTGAATTCGTGTGGGTTTTGGGCAGCTGTGAGTTCCTTCTAAGTGGTAACGGGCTATATAGCTTCTCGAGATGCAGTGGCCCTATTCAAGATGGTCAATGCTTGCCTTTGGTATGCATGCTTTTATTTCTTCATGACTTCTGCTACTTTGTATATTTTTTACTTGAATTGGAACTGATAGCTAGGTTATGTACATGCTTTAATGACAATTTAAATATCGGTTAGAGTAGTGTAAAGATGCTACTGCGTGGGTGAATACTTGCCAAGGGACCTATAAAGCTAATTTTGGTAAAGTGGTATGTACCCAAGCAGATCGGATGCCTTATACGTCCCTTGGTAAGTATTCACCCACGCAGTAGCATCTTTACACTACTCTAACCAATGTTTAAATTATCATTGAAGCATGTACATAACCTAGCTATCAGCTTGGGTACATACCACTTTACCAAAATTAGCTTTAGCACCGAAGCGCCCGCTTTTGAGAGGTTGTTTTGTCTGCGCTCCAAATCCAAAAGCCAGTGCATCTAGCCTAACACTCTTCTACTTCCAACTTGAACGATCTGACGATTGACGATTGGATCAATCGTTTAATAGTTGGAAAGAAAAAAAAAGGAAATTCTAAATCTAGCTCGATTAACGGGCTATCAGGTAGCAAGTTAGCAGTCATGCTTTCTTAGGAAGATGCTAAAGATATAACCGGTCGTGAAGAGGAGGGAGACAAATGAGTATTGAAATGAAGCTAAAATTTTGATGATTACATTTGTTTAAACGTAAGTTGAAGTCTTAAACCTTATTGAAAATGGTTTAGAAAATGACAGTGCTTATTGTTGGCTCAATATGCAACCCAAGAGGGGGTGAATTTGTTTTTTCAAAATTAATTAGCTATTAAGATTAATTAAAATTAATCTAATCACAATAAAGTTAAATCTATTTACATGCAATGTAAATAAATGCCAAATAAGATAAAAGCAAGAAAAAGAAAGGGCACACCAAGATTTACCAAGGTTCGATCACAACCCGTGATATACGTCCTCCCAAGACCTTCGCAAGATCTTTTTCCACTACTTGTAATCCGCAACTACAATGTGGGGGATGATTTCTATGTGCTCAGCTCACTTTTACAACAAGAACTTATCACCAAGTTTTTTCAAGAGGTTTGTCTAAGACCCTCTCAATCTTCCAAGTGATGTTGATCAAGTCTCACTCAAACTTACAAGAAAAGGAATAAATGAGGGTGTTACAAATAAAATCAAACTTTCACAATAGAGTAGTTATGAGTGGAATTACACAATCAATGCTAAACCTTGAAGGCAAAAAGAATTTTCAAGAAATCTTGACTTTGGAGCTTTGTAGATGATCAATCAATGCAATAAGATGTATGTTATCATTCTTTGAATGCCCTTAGAGAAGTGTATTTAATGGCTTCAAGGAGATTGAACCATTGGTGGTAGTTGTGGAACATTAAATGCTATTTTAAACAACTCTGCGTTCAAAAATATTACAGTTAGGTGTCGACACTTTTTCCAGGTGTGTCGACACTTTCTGGGTGTCCACACTTCAAGGCTTCATACCTCAATTGTAACTCACTGTCTCCAGGTGTCTACACTTGATCATCCGTCTTCAAGGAGTTTAGCTTTTATCCGTAGGTGTCGACACTTCATCTTCTAGGTGTCGACACTTCACGCTTGTCTTTATGAAGTTTGGCTACTGTTCGCAGGTGTCGACACTTAATCTTTAAGGTGTCGACACTTCAAGTCTGACTTCAAGAAGTTTGGCTACTGTCTGCAGGTGTCGACACTTCATCTTCAAGGTGTTGACACTTAGCCAAAAACATCCCATACGGAAAACTAAGCTTTTTCACTGTTGCCTTATACATTTGGTCGAGGATAAACATTGGCAAATCAATCTTAGTATTAGACATGTATGCCCATAGAAAAAATAGTTCCCTATCAAAAATATATTCATACTTTTCAGTTTTAGGAATCAACATCGTGCATGTAAAGTGATGGACTAATCTCAATTCGAGAGGTATCGTATTGGCTTTAGGTTGAACATTCTCGTTAACATCCTCTCCACAGACAACTTTCAATTGTTCCCTCCTCATTTTGCCTTCTCTATATGTTTCTCCCCCAGATTTCATTCCGAAAGTGCTGCATGTCATTTCTCGACTCAAAACAATTTTGACTCCTTTTATGTAACTATTTATCATATCACAATGGTATCCTCTAGTGGCATTAGCATAAAAGTGAGCAACTAAGTTAGGATACACATCATCTCTAAGAGTAGTCATTGGAGTCCATCCCAAATCATCCATTTTTTTTCTATACACAAAGTTGTATGTATCAAAGAACCTATAACCTATCCAACGACCATTTAATACCGTTCTAAGAGAGAAATCAAGATTGTACCTATCTTCGGCAAAATATAATGTGTTTCGTTCAAAAGTTGGTGCCGAACTTGATTCACCCTTCTTATTCTTTCCTTTTTCCTTGCCCGTATCCTCCTGGGCCTTCCTTTTTTGAGTCATGGCCATCTTAGGTATCGACACTACTAGGGCCAAGCTCTTCTTCTTTGATTTTGAAGATTTGGCTGATTTTGGAGCTATTTTTGAAGAACTGAGATGGTTTAAGAGAGAGAGAGAGATCTATTTAGATGATAAATGGAGGTTAATAGATGATTTTGAGAGGAATCATACGATCGTGAGTTGAAATGTGGGTTTTGGAGAGAGTTTTAGAGAGTGAAGGAGTGAGAGAGAAGATGGATGGTCGCGTGAAATGACTAATTAGGGCTTCGTTCCCTTTTATAGTCCAGGTTGAGGTGTCGACACTAAAATAGAATGTGTCGACACTTAGGGATTCTTAGAGTTCAAAAGGTTCACAAATGGTTCATAGGGTTCAGCTTTTAGTTCAGAAGGTTTAGGGTTATGTTCAAAGGTGTCTACACTTGTTCTTTGGGTGTCGACACTTGTGTTCTCAATTTTTCAATGAATCCTTTCTATTTGTTAGTGTCGACACTTGAAAAATTTTAGGAGTCGACACATGCCTTCAGTGGTGTAGACACTTTTCTTTTCAATTTCACGAGTGACCTTTCTATTCATAGGTGTCGACAGTTTGTTCAGAATGTGTTGACACTTGTACTGTCAAATTTTCAATGAAAATATTCTATTTATATGTGTTGACACTTGAAAATTTTTTGGTGTCGACACATGACCTGGGTGTCGACACTTGAAATTGTGTCCTAAAAAGTTTTATGTGTTGACACTTGTCTTTTGAGATGTCGACACTTGTAGTTTACTGTAAAACATTCTGTTGCTAGGTGTCGACACTTTAAGGCATCAGGGTTTATGTGTGTGCCTAGTGGAAAAAAATTTACACGACTTTTGCTATATTTAAATGTATAGCTTTAAAAACTTTTAACCCATATGATTACTCATTTCTAGTTCCCTTCTAATCATACAAAATCGATCTTCACTAAAGGGTTTTGTAAAATATCCGCGAGTTGTTTCTCAGTATTTATAATTCAATATTGCCTTTTTGCACTTTATCTCTTATAAAGTGGTACCTTATCTCGATGTGCTTTGTACGTGAGTGTTGAATAGGATTTTTAGTCAAATTAATTGCATTCGTATTATCGTATTTAATGGGAATATGATCTAGTACAATACCGTAATCCTTGATATTTCATCCATAACACTTGCGCATAGTAACTACCGGCTGCAACATACTCAGCCTCCGCCGTGGACAATTCTACGAAATATTTCTTTTTACAAGACCAAGACACAATCATATTGCCTAGGAGTTGACAAAAACCACTCGTGCTTTTTCTATCAATTTTACTGCCAGCGTAGTCGGCATCGGTGTAAGCAATAAGATCGAAAGGTGTGTCCTTAGGATACCATAGGCCTAGATTTGGTGTATGTTTAAGATATTGAAATATTCTTTTTACCGCAATTACATGTAATTCCTTA
>BRYF01000026.1:3747500-3750000 GCA_030159135.1 Actinidia polygama | reverse complement strand
ACATATATTATGACGTGTATAATAATTAAAGGAAGTAATATAGGTTTAAGGGTCTAAATGAACCCATTTAGGTTAGCCAATATTCAAAAGCCCTAAACTTATAAATTCTACCCAGGATCCTTCTTAGCGTTCGAACGCCAGGATGAGCGTTCGAACGGTCGAGTATTTTGCCTAGGCGTTCGAACGCCCGTTGACAGCACATTTGGAGCGTTCGAACGGTAAGGCCAAAAACCCAAATTTCAAGTCTCGCATGTTTCGAACTGTAAGTAAGAGGGTTCGAACGCCATTGCCCAGAATCCTTCTAAGCGTTCGAACGCCAAAAAGGAACGTTCGAACGCCCACAGTGAAAACGGGGAAATGAAAAAGGGAACACGAAATTAAAATGGGGAAATTACATGGGATCAAATCCCACCTAACTTTCACAGCCACACATATACACATATTCATTCCCTCACTCTCACAAGACACACACACACTCACGGGTAGAGAGAGAGAGAGAAGGAAAAGAGAAGGAAGAAGAAAACGAAAAAGGAAGAGGATCAAGGCAAATAGAAACCATATCTGAAGCTCAAGGAAGCTTGGAAGGAAAGGTATAAGCTCAAAAATCCATATATATATATATATGTGTGTTGTATGTTAGGGTTTTGGGTTATTTTAATCTTAGATTCCTTTGGTTTTAATAGTTTCTTTCCTCCCATTTTGAGTTATTTTAGTTCCCTTGAATTGTATTTGGTACCTTAGAAAACTTGAAAAGGATTGGAGTTGATTGGGAAGCTTTTGGTGAAAATTTGTAAAATCAGCTACTGTTCATGTCACTGAACGCAGAGAGCGTTCGAACGCCCAAGAACAGCGTTCGAACGGTCTAGCGTTCGAACGCCCAGAAGAGAGTTCGAACGGCCAAGCGTTCGAACGCCATTGGAAGAACACTTTTGAGCGTTCGAACGCCCAGACCATTTTTAGGTAGAATTGAACTTTTTCGCGAAGGCTTAGTGAGTTTGACCAAGGTATTTTAGGTAATTAATTGACCTATATGAGTCCTTAGACCATGTTAAGAGATTCTTAACCTAGTATTAATAATTCCTTACTTCGCTTGTAGGGACACGCAGTCTAGAATCTAGCCAAGGAGATCCAGGTGAGTAACACGATGCTATGAACAAAACTATGTATTTTCAAAATGTTTTCAAAGTATATTATGTATGTACAAACGTTTTCCATGCTTTCCATGCATTAAATGTATTTGCAATGTAATGCCATGTCTTGCAAAAGTATGCCAATGTTTATGCTATGTATGAAAACCCATGGATGCTTGGTTTATACGAAAACAAGTATGTTCAAATTATATGCATGTGACACTCGGGGTCCCCACTGACGGGACTTAAACCAAGTCAGCCAGTCCTAAAAGGTAGATGGGAGGACGTGAAATAAAGCCATCTACAAAAGAGATATCTCAGGCCTAAAGAGCCACCCGACCTATATGGTCATCATGTCATGCCGGGTTGTTACGTTTTTATAATATGCTATGTATATTTATGAAAGCATGTGATGCCATGTTTATGAAAGTTAAGTGTTCAAGAAATGTTATGCGATGCTCACATTCTTACGCTATGCTATGCTATGTATGATATGAAAATGATCCATGGTATTTTACGTTCATGTATTCGTTGTTATTCACTAAGCTTTGGCTTATGTTTTAGAAAAACAAATTTCAGGTAGTCAATCCGAGGAGCCGAAAGGAGGTTGAACAAGTCAGACTTAGTTTTGTAAGCCCGAGAGGCTTTATGTTGTATTGTGAGGGCGAGACCCTATCTTATGTAGTTTGTCTATGTAAGTTTGAAGTTTGATTTGGGATGTATGTAAATTGAAATACATAGGCACATCTCTATACACTGTATGGACATACACACTTTGTTATTTTTAGATGCTATGACGTTTTCGCGAAAAGAAAAATTATTAGCATTATAAATGCACATGCACAGGTGATCAACCGGAAGAAATGGGAAGTTGGCCTTGGTGGGTCAGTCGCCGGCCATCACGCGCCCACGATCCGCATAGGCCGGGTTGCGGGGCGTGACATTTCATCTCGGTAATAGGTGACCAAGACTGACATCTCGTTGAGCTTCAAGATTTCCTTTGCTCTTTCCATTGAAGTCATGTTACTGATCGCTGATGTCAAGCTAGAGAAGGAAGGCGACCCTCAATTTTCCAAGCTCGCAGTGATGCGTACAGGTATTAGTTTTCTTTCGGTATTCATTTTCCTATTAATACTTAGAAAATAACTTTGTGATTATTTGACAAGTTCTCCAGCGAGCTATGAAGAACTACTACTGTGAGGAGAAGCAGGATGAGGAGTTGTGGAATGCTCAAAAGAAGGCTACCATCTTGGAGATTGAGTTGAATGATAATAATAATAATAAGAAGACTGATTTGGCCAACGCTGTTGAGGAGCTAAAGAAGAAAGAGAATGGGGTGATCGAGTTACAATGCCAGATCAAATAGTTGC
>BRYF01000026.1:3735000-3742500 GCA_030159135.1 Actinidia polygama | reverse complement strand
GGCCGAACGATTTTCTCTAACTCTGCCATTACTCTTGGAAACCATCGGAATCAACCTAGTTGTGTCTGGAGTCGATTTTCCATAGACGACGCCATTTGTAGAGTGAAAGAAAATTGAAACAAGACAAAGCAGTGGCGAGAGGGTGTTGTCTAGTGCCTCTGATCTCCGTACAGCAGAGCCTCAAGACCACAATAATGAGAAGGACCATCCAGAGCTACTCCGGGGATGGTTCTCCGACGATCAAGTCAGTTACCAAATAAGAAGAAGAAATGTAGAGCAAAAGAAGAGATTTTGACTCTAGTTCTAGATAGAGAGTGTTGATTAACTTCAAATGAGAGAGGCTAGGGCCTTTAATAGTGTAGCTCGACGAGTGCATGGACGCGTCAGCTACCGTGTCATGAATAGACGATTGACCCAATCATTCCTCTAAGGGCGTGGTTGGTGTCTAATTTGTCACATCATGGGAACTCGCACTCGGGTGTGTGGGTGTCAGAAAAGCCTTTGCGTATACGCTACTCGTTGCCCCATATCTCGGTAAAGTTATGACGCCGAGATGGTTGCCGTGTCCAGTGCCCAAGCTCTCATGTCGAGATGGCCAACTAGACTTACTATAAAACGACAGTTCGACGGTGATATGTGGTGGAACACCCAGGAACATGGTTGAATATTTTATCGCCTTACAGTGTATTTGGCTCCTAGAGTCTCTCTGCCATCAGTGGTTGGCAATTATGCGTGACAAACATTAGATTTAAAATGTAATTTCTTTTTGTTTTTTATGTTATTTAAATGTGTTGATGGCTAAAAAACTGGCACAAGGCCACGTGTGCCTTCACTTGCCCATATTTTATAGACCATGCTGATAGGTAAAATGGGTATTATAGGACATTGTGGGCCAAGCCCATGAATAAAAAAAGGCTATTCGGTTATAAGCTCAAAATCAGAAATTAAAAATTAAATTTGGATAAATACCCGGTTCAATATGCATTCGGCATACGACATTCGTCAATTGGATAATATTTTATTCTAATATTATATTCCAAAATGTCCTACCTATTCCAACTTCAGAAATCAATCAACTTGGGTCAAGCCCAATCATGCCCAAGTCTCATATAGGGCTTGGCCACTTAGAAATCTGCATCAGGCAAAGCAGGGCTATCCTAAATAGCGCAAAAAGGCTGGTTGCTGATAAGTTTTGAAATGATTGCATTTTGGCCCCTCAAAATACATTTCTTAGTTTTTTTTTTTCAGTTACTTGATACTTTTTATGTAGTCTTCATGTTTGTAAGTCTTGGAATGAGATTTGCAACTTCTAAGTGTAATTTAGAAGCTTAAAAGGCTAAGCTGGGACCAAAGTGTAATTTTTACAAAACTCAAGGTCAAATTATTACAGCTGCCGAAGTTTGGGGTTTAAACTATAATTTAGAGAAATTGTTATTCCATACTGAAAAGAAAAACCTTACCTTTAGAAAAGTCTTTCAGAGTTCCAGACCTAGAGGAGGCACAACGAGAAGATCCATAAACAGCTAAGCATATCGTTACGATTTAAATGAAATCCTAGTCAAGTAAACTTGTATTTTTTATTTGTTTGCGATTTATATTAACTAGTTCAAAGTTACGTGATTTTGAGGCTTATCGTTTTTAATAAATTTGTCAAGTTCTTCATGTGTATTTACTTTCTGTGCTTGTAAATACTATGTATAGTGTGTGTGATCACTAGATTGAGATATTCTATACTAACAGAAAAAAGATCGTATCTAGATAACACGGATAACGGATTGTGCCTAAATAATATTGAAGACGGTCCGTGCTAATCAAAGATAGATTGTCCTTCTGTCACACCAATTTTCTTGACGATACCATTAAGACTTGTAGCCATGACAGGTCATTGATAAATTAATTGATTAAATATCTAAACTTGTGCAATTTCATCATTACAACGCTACAGTGGATTCAAAACTTAAGACCACTTTTGACTCGACAACAATATTTATTTGGTTTAATTAGTTTAATTTATTTTTATTTCAGTTTAACAAAATTCTATCTTTGTCTTCCGAATTAATTTAGGAATTGATTTTGAAAGTAACATAATTTAGCTTCTTTATTCCCGTAGTACAATACCCAGACTTAAATAATTTTTCTATTTGAATTATTATTATTTTTTTTTATCAGCAAAGCAAAAATTTCATTGAAAAATACTAAAATTAAAGGCATAATAGAAGAGAAATGCGCTATAGAACTTCAAAAAGTACAAAAGCGTAAGTAGTGCTACTATTGGCAAAATACTTAACCTATCCCAGGGTCTCACAAGATAAGAAAAAATAAAATAATAAATTTAAATTAGTATTTTAAAACAGTTTATATTTTTTGGGCTCGGAAATGAAATGACGAGTTGTCCTTGAGATAGAATCCATGTGATCATTACTATTTTTTATCCACATTTTGAACTAAAATTGATGGATGACTGATATTGTTAGTTGACTTAAAGTGTGAGGATTGAACTGACTAAACTAAAAGGGAAAAAATTAAGGTGACATTAAGGTGTAAGTGCAGAGATTTAAAGTGTAATTTACTCGGTGGCAAAGTGACATATGGTGCTTTTTTGCCATTCCTTATTAACAGATATGGACAGATAAAGTATATTAGTACTTGAACTAAAGTGTAAGAGTTAGATTTTATTAAATAATATTGAAGAGTGCAAAGTGACTGAGTGCAAAGAACAGGGTGCAGATTGTCAGTTACAATTTTTGATGAACATATTCTTCCTCATCCAATAAAATTTAGAGAGACAATTATAGCTTATGAACATATACAAAAATCCCATTTACGATCATCGAATGAAAAATAATTGACAAGATGTGTTTGTCTGGTGTTATGCTATAAGAGAAGATATTGACAAATTGAAGATCATAATGGTGCAAATACAGAGAGGTATATGCAATCGTCCAAATCATTAATGCCCACCAAGATGGGAACAAATGCAAAAAAAATATTAAGAAGACAAGAGAGGGCTTAGCTACGTAGCTATCCTCAATATTCAGAATAATTAAATGAGAGAACAACTACGTGCTTCCAAGAGATGTCTATCGTGGGGTTGTAAGTACTTGAATGGTTGGAGAGAAATCGAAGATATACATCTGCGGTAGCGTAGATGTGGTTGGAGTTAGCTGCTGGAAGCTGCTAATTTTTGGACCGAAGTGCAAGGCAATAATATTGAGAACAGCCGCATGAGCTATTTTCGAAAAACGGCTTTCTGACGGTCAAATTAGATGACTGGAATATACACAATGTATGTAGAGATATAGTGTATCAACTATGTAGAGATAAAATGTATCAACTTAGAGTAGCTGAAATTGTATACCTTGAATGAATAAGGCATGACCTTCTATAGTAGTTCAGCGCATGCTTGAACGCGCTAACTGTCACGTTATTGGACAGACTACGGCTTGGCACATGCCTGCATGCACTGATCGTTGTGTTAATGCGTAGGCGACTGACCCAGCCATGCCCCTAAGCCCTTGTTGGTGGTTAGCCATCATGTCATCGACATCTCGATCCAAGCATGGGGGTTGTCAGAAGAAATTTTACCCTGTTGGTTACCTTCTATCCCCTGATGTGCCTCGGGATCGTAGCCGACTATTTACCCTCGACCAAGCTTCAATGCAGTGGTCTTGTCGAGCTTGCTATGCAACGACATTTCGACAACGGTGCTTGCTCTAGCTCGGATAGAGCTAATGTTCAGTAATGTCTCGATAGAGCTCTGGCACAAGGACCCCACCGAGCTTACTATATGGAGGCAACCTTGTGGCAGTGCCTACCCTAACTCGGCCGAATATGGTACTTGGTATTTTATCCCCTTATAATTGCCCCTCAGTTTGCATGAGTTAGATCAATGTTAGTCAAAGTCATGTGAGTTGTATTCCTGAGATACTTAGTGTTAGAGCTCAGTAGGGTAGGTGTACCAGTGTCTACAGGCTGTCCCTTTCCAATACGGATCTATCAAGTTGTTGTGTTGCAGTGACATGTGTCCAGGTCCGATTTGCTCCAAGCTAGGCTTGGGAATGGATGCTGGAGTTCCTTGTTTGCCCCAGATGCTTGATGATTGAGTCACCATGTGTTCACTCTTGATTGGTTTGTAGTGAAATTTTGGCTTGCTAAACGACGCGCCTTAAGGGTGTGTTTGGAAAACTTTCCTGCTTTTTTTGACTTCCTATAAATAGCTATCTTCTTCATGGGCATTGTTCATATAGTGTTCGAAGAGTTTTCTAAAGAGAGAAAATGCATATTTGCTTGAGAGTTGTTGTCATCGATTTGCCATGCCCGACGCTGATTCTCATTCTGATGCTAATTCCAACTCCGTTCCCCTTATTTAATGACTGTCACCATTCTCATGATCATTTTTGGAAGTTCTTCGAGTTTTTCTATACAATTTCTATGCGATGCATGTGCCTTTGTGCTACTGATTTCTGGTTCTAATTATGTTCTTATGGGTTTGAATTTGATGTTTTCTTAATTTTTTTGAAAGTCTATTTTAGATATCCCGTATTTTGGGGGTTTTGTATGTTGGTTGTTTTGCGTTAACCCATCTGCCTAGGATGGGTGGCTGAAGCTTCCTAACTTTCTGTGATTTGGGTTACCCCTAATCTATTTCCCATAATGATATGGGTCCGAGCTTCCCATGTAATTTCTAATAATTTGTAGTCTCGAAAACTCCACCTTGTATACGTAGGATTTTACCCCTCAAGCTTTTTTGGTGCCGAGATAGGGGTTGAGAGTTGTTCCTTAGTGAAATGTGGTTGCACTTTGTGGGCCAGAGCTCAGAGCTCACGGGGAGCTTAGCTAATTTCACCCAAATGTTAAACCTCATGGGTCAGAGCTCAAAACTCACGAAGAGCTCGGTTAACTTTGTGCCCAAGTGTTAGTCATCATTATGTAGTTGAGCTCGTTCTCATCGTTTCCTTCTATTTTCAGAATATGGAGTTGAACCAAGCTCAATTGTTGGTGCATGATGATGACGCAATGAAAACGTTTATGAGAGATCTCGACAGACGTTCTAATAGAGAGGTCAAGAGCCAATGAGGATGCTAATACAGTAGAAGGGAACCGGAATCGCATCCCAGTCCGCATTTGGCTGATTTACCAAGCGGGCTTTAGGTTTACCATTACTCCACTACTAAAAGAGGTCATGGTTTAGTGCTGGATCACTTTTGATCAAAAACTTTGCATCTCAGTTGACTAACTTCAGGATTCAACGGCTAGTTCTGGAAGCAGACTGATCAGTTTAAAGCAACCATCGAGGTAATCAATAACAGTGGCAGACCCCAGAACATACCAACTTTCCTTTATTACGTTCTTGTTTATCGCCACGTTATTTCCCACCTAGCTGGGAGACATAGGCAAGTGAGACTTCCTCCCATACACATCCAAGAACAAGCTCCGCGATGCAGACGATTGATTTCAGTTGAGGTTAGCAATTTAGTTTACGGGCGCGTCACTTTGGCGACTTAAGGAAGAAGCGAAGGGTCAGAGCACGGGGTCCAGTAATCCCAGTTCTTCAAGTTCACTTGGCCTATCAGGAAACTCAAAGGACATTGAGGAGGGGGATGAGATAAACCAAGGCAAAGATGTAGCTCCTACCACGGTGGTTGCCCTCGCTCCAGCTGTAGTTGCCCCTATACTCATAGAGAATTCGAATTCTGAACTTGTGGATGACCTAGGTTTTCCCCTTGTTTAGTTGGGGAGGAAATTGAACATTATTTTATTGAAGGTGGTAAGGGTGCCGAGTTAAGCTCTAAAGAAGTAAGAATGGGTCCACCTTCAAAACCCAAGGCCCTTAGTAAGAAGAAGACCCCGGTCGCAGATCCTCCTCTAGAAGTCCAAGTTCCTCTAGTTCGAGATCAAATCCTCACTCTTCTCGATTCCACTGAGGATTAACCGAGTTTTCATCCTCCTCGCTCCTTAGAAAAAGAAAAGGGAAACAACCTGTAGAGGGGGGAGCAGTGAGCTCGACCGGCACTCTAACTCCCATCGGGCCTCCCGAGCTCTAGAATCTAAAATTTGCTGTTGCTAAGCTCGGAAGGCAAGTCACCACGGCTGATACATCAAAGGACCAAGATACTTACTTGGCCTTTGTGCAGGTAATCATGCTCCCACAAGATGTGGCGGACCTTGTTGCTGAAGATTCGATGGAGTTTGGTGATTTGATGGTGATGCAACATGTTCAGGTAAGGATTTGAGCTCGGTTGTAATGCATCATTTGCTTTTGAACACTTCACTATATTCTATCATGGGCAGGTCGTAATGCACCAAAGGAACTACAAAGTTCTTCCAAAGACAAGATGGTCACCCATGTTGACTTAATGCCTCGATTTTGATGATAACAAAATACTATGTTAATGGCTAATATGTCTACTTAGTGTGCAATCCATAAGCATTATGTCTCAGAACTTGTTTTGATCAACAAGAACTGCAAAAACTTTCTACCCAAAAAGTATCGACACTTATTAGTAAGGTGTCGACACTTGAATACTTGAAAGTTGCAATGAATAAATCCAATAGAAGTCTTAAACACATGAAGGAAACCATAAATCTCAATGGATTGAAGATATTGAAGATTATACACATCCACAGAGAAGACAACTCGAAGAACATAAAGTGATAGATGCTTGAAAAGCCAAGGAAATGAAGAAATATGTTCTGGGCGAAAAGTGTCGACACCTAGTACAAGAAGTGTCGACACCTCAACAAAGTAGCCAATGAATTGCTTCTGGAACAAAAAGTGTTGACACCTGGTACAAGAAATGTCGACACCTAAAGACAGTGAGCAATGATTCAAGTTTGTGAAGACAAGTGTTGACACGAGTGAATAAAAGAATCGACACCTTTGGACAGTGACTTAATTGGAATTAAAAGTGTCAACACCTACCTCAAAAAGTGTCGACACCTAAGGACAGTAGCCAAACTCCTTTAAGGCAAATGATCAAGTGTCAACACCTTCGTATAGTAGCCAAACTTTTGAAGACGGATATTCAAGTGTCGACACATGACTTTAAAAGTGTCAACACTTGGAGACAATATGTTTCAACTAAAGGCAGAGAAGGCTTTAAGTTTGACACATGTTCCAGAAAGTGTCGACACATGTGAGCAGAAAGCTCAGTCACAGAAAGTGTCGACACATGTTCTTGAAAGTGTCGACACTTGAAACCCAAAAAGTGTCGACACTTGAAAGTGTCGGCACCTAACCGTCGAATTTTTGAACACAAATTGGTCTGAACTTGCATTTAATTTCTCACAACTACCACCAACGGTTCAATCTCCTTCAAGCCATTAAATACAAGTCTCCAAGAGAATTTAAGAACAACTTAAGAGATTCTATTGCATCGATTGATCATCCAAAGAGCTCCAAAGTCAAGATTCCTTAAAAATTCTTTTTGTCTTCAATAGTTGGTATTGATTATGTGATTCCACTCCTATCTACTCTATTGAGAGAGTTTGTTTTCACTT
>BRYF01000026.1:3722500-3727500 GCA_030159135.1 Actinidia polygama | reverse complement strand
CAAGAGAGGTATAATATCGATTTCTCACTTCGTAAGGTTCTAAATGGCAGATGGATAGACTATAGATCTTTCAACTCTCACAATTGTGAGTATAGTTCAAAATTGGATAACCTAGGATGGACCTTTATGACTACTATACGGGATGCTATTTTTTATGATTTAGTTGCCCATTTTTATGCCAATGCCACTAGGGAATATGGAAATGATTCGATTGATAATTATGTTAAAGGTGTTAACATTACATTGAGTAGGGGTGTGATAAGAAAATTTCTGGGAATGGGACATGGAGGTGAAAAATATATCGAAGAAGTGAAAAGAAAAGAACAGTTGAAAGTTCTATATGGACAAGAAGTAGATGAATGCGTTCAACCTAAGGCCAATATACTATCTCTCAAATTAAGGTTGGTCCATTACTTTGTTTGCACTATGTTGATCCCCAAGATTGGAAAATGTGAACACGTCTGTTCTTCCTATGGGCATATATGACTGACTCTAGGATTGACTTACCGATGTTTATCTTAGATCAAATGTATAAGGTGACAATGAACAAAATCAGTCTTCCCTTTGAGATGTTTTTGACTAAGGTTTTCAAGTACTTCAAGGTTCATTTGAATGATGAAATAAAACGGGTCCCCAAGGCCATTAGCGACGAGTATAACGAGAAAACTTTGAAACGAATGGGGTATGAGCTGAAAGATAACAAATGGACCCCAAAATCTATAAAGAAAAGGAGGAAGAGAGTGCCTAAAAGGAAAAAGCTCCATCCGAGAGCGGAAGTGCAAAGAGATCACTGGTTCCTGAATTCGAGGGAAGTGGGATGGACTTGAATTACTTTATGGCTCAAGTACTATATTCGATGCAAAAATTGCATGTCAAAGTTAATAATGTGGCCACCCGACTATTATTTGTTGAGAAAAAATGCGAGAGGTAAAGAAGGAGATGAATTTGATAGAAAGGGAGAAAGAAGAGTGGGAAGTGGAAGAAAAGGAGGAAGATGAAGATGATGAGAAAGAAAATAGTGAGGAAGAAGGAGGGGTCACGAGTATGCTCTAAGACGGAGGAAGGCAATGAAGTTCTCAAACACCGCTGAGACTGTTCTAGACTTGAATCCATCACCATCTCATACTCCATCACTGATCACTCCAATACACGAATCATCACCTCGCACTACTCCACCACCTCCCTCTCCCCACTAGTCATTTCACGAACAATTTGTTGTTTTGTAATATGTTGCTATTTCGGATATTATGACTCATGGTTTATGAAGTCTTGTTAGTTATAATTGTCTCTTGGTTTATGAAGCTTATCGTTGATTAGTTATACTTGAGAAATAGGTTGTTTTTAGTTGCTTAACTTATATAATTAGTTATATAATTCATGGTGGTTAGTTGATCACACTAGATTAGTGTCATGGTTTGGTTTGGATGTTTCCAATAGCTTTCATGACTCCTATGGTTGATATTATATCTTTATAGTCTATGGTCTTTATAGTCTATGGTCTATGGTTTTGAAATTAATTGTTTATAGTTTATGGATTTTTAGCAATATGTGTATGTTTATGATCTCATAGCTCTATGATATGCAACTATGAGTTGTTTGCCTTTGTTTCAAGCCATATATTGCTATTCTTGATTCCATTATGGATGAATGTTGATAAGGAGAGATCTGGACTCCCAAAGGAAGGGGGACAAGTATTGCACATATTGAATGTATTGGTTAGTTGTCTCTAATGAGAACTTGACTTATGTGCATCACACAAATGATTCTATTGTTAAGACAATGGAAGTATATACTGCTTAAGTGGGGGAGTAGTATTACTCATGGTGACTATCATGGATTTGCATGAATCTTTGTCATTATGTCTTGTATTACATAGAGTTCATAACATGATATTGTCATCTATCACCCTTTTTGATGAATTGACAAAAATGAAGAGAAATATGTGTGGAATTATGAATGTTAATATGTTAAATATCAAAATTGATGTTATGCATGCATACATATGTTAAGAATGAATAAGTTCTAGTTCTATTGAACTTTTGATGAGTATAATGCATGTTGAGTGGATCATGATCTATTAAGCTTGATGATATACATGAATTTGATTGTTATAAGAAGTGCACAAATTGCAAAAGATAGGGGGAGTAATACATGGTATGTGCCAAGTGCTCAAACATCGATGATCACCGCACTTATGAATCAAGTTTATCATTCATATATTGAAAAGTTTTGCCATCATCAAAAAGGGAGAGATTGTTGACTCAATACTTCGATTTTGATGATAACAAAACCTTGTGTTAGTGGCTAATACGTCTACTTAGCATGCAGTCCATAAGCATTATGTTTCAGAACTTATTTTAATCAAGAAGAACTGCAAACACTTTCTGCCTAGAAAGTGTCGACACTTGAAGACTTGGAAGTTTAAATGAATAAATCCAATAGAAGTCTTAAACATATGAAGGAAGCCATAAATCTCAATGGATCGAAGATATTGAAGATCATACACATCCATAGAAAAGACATCTCGAAGAACGTGAAGTGATCGATACTTGAAAAGCCAAGAAAATGAAGAAATATATTCTGGGCGAGAAGTGTCGACACCTGGTGTAGGAAGAGTCGACACCTCAAGACAATAGCCAAAGAACTGCTTCTTGAACAAAAAGTGTCAACACTTGGTACAGGAAGTATCAACACCTAAAGACAGTGAGTAATAATTCAAGTCTGTGAAGATAATGTCGACACACGTGGATAAAGGAGTCGAGTCCTTTGGACAATGAGTTAATTGAAATTAAAGTGTCGACACTTGGCTCAGAAAGTGTCGACACCTGAGGACAGTAGACAAACTCCTTTAAGGCAGATGATCAAGTGTCGATACATAACACAGGAAGTGTCGACACCTTCGGACAGTAACCAAGCTTTTGAAGACAGATGATCAAGTGTCGACACATGACTCAAAAAATGTCGACACTTGGAGACAATATGTTTCAACTAAAGGAAGAAGGCTTTAAGTGTCGACACATGTTCCAGAGAAGTGTCGACACATGTTCTAGAGAAGTGTCGACATATGTGACCAAAAAGCTCAGACAAAGAAAGTGTCGACACTTGTTCTTGAAAGTGTCGACACTTGAAAAAGTATCAACATTTGAAAAAGTGTCGACACCTAACGGTCAAATTTTTGAACGCAGATTGGTCTAAACTTGCATTTAATGCGTCACAACTACCACCAACGGTTCAATCTCCTTCAAGACGTTAAATACAAGTCTCCAAGAATATTTAAAAACAACTTGATAGATTCTATTGCATTAATTGATCATCCAAATAGCTCCAAAATCAAGATTCCTTGAAAATTCTTTTTATCTTCAATAGTTGGCATTGATTATCTGATTCCACTCCTATCTACTCTATTGAGAGAGTTTGTTTTCACTTATAAAACCTTCATCTATTCCTATTCTTGTAAGTTTGAGTGTACTTGGACAAAAACACTTGGAAGACTGAGAGGGTCTTGGATAAAATTTATTGGAAGAACTTGGTGTTAAGTTCTTGTGTATAAGTGAGTTGAGCACTTTTTAAATTAGCTCCCACATTATAATTGGTGATTGCAAATAGTGCAAGAAGATCTTATGAAGGTCTTGGGAGGATGTAAATCACTCGTTGTGGTCGAACCTCGATAAATTTTTGTGTGCTCTTTCTTATACTTGATATTTGCTTTATACTTGCATTTATTTTATTGCATAAAAATTAATTCATTGTTGTAGTAATTAGATTAATTTTAATTAATCTAAATTCCTAATTGATTTTAGAAAACCTAATTCACCCTCCTCTTGGGTTGCCTATTAGGCCAACCACCCAAGACCCAACCGGGGTCTGCCAAAGGAACTAAGAAATCCACCAAATAAGAGAGAGTTTTCACAAATTTATAGCCAAAGATTTATTTCTAAAACAAATTAATACAAAAAAGAATTTCTTGCCAAACCAAGTTCAAAAACAAACAAAGAACCAAAACGGTGTCCGAAAGTCCAAAACAAGTCTAATTAGTCAAAGTTGGCTAAAATGTGTTAAACTAGCTAATATGACCCGACTTAGCAAAAAAAAAGCTCCACCTTTGCGAGATAGAAATTCCGAACGCAAACAAGAACGAAACCAACCACATCAAAATAAAACTGAAGAGTTCAAAATTTTTAACTCGTCTTCAAAACTGCCTTCAAACTAATCTGGGAATTGACACAAATCTTCAAGCGCCATGCAAACAAACTAAAGAACAAACGAATCGCTTGGCAAAATAAATACTCGGAACGCATCAAACCAAAGCCAAGTGTGGATCACAAACCAAATCAAGTGGAAGCATGTTAACAAATCCCCCAATCCAAACGAATGCTCGAGACACATCGAGCCAAACTAACCAAACAAAACTCTCACCAAGCCAAGTGTGGTTTTATGGAATGTGGTTGGATTTTTAACTACGGTGATTTAACTATGAATTAAAAGGAGGCAAGGTCCAAAAGTTTGATTCCTTCTTAACTTTAATAGGTAAAATTTATTCTCTTTCTTATAACTCAACAAAGTCTTACTCATACTATGACATTGGTTGAAAGATTTAGATTTGAAATAATATTTTTTATAAAAATGGTGTTTGAGAATGATTAAGGGCTTTGAGACAATTTATCAAATGCTTAAGAGTGTAAGAGATCTAAAAATCACATGTTCCAAGTCAAGCTTATTGACATGTGAGCAAAGATTTGTACAACTCTAGTTTAGATCAAGATATTTCACCCCTAATCACTCACAAATAAAAATTTAAATCATTTGAGGGAAGAAACTTACCAAACCTAGGTCATAGAATGGAATCTAACTCTTGGACCAAGCTAAGAGGGTTTAACCGACCATTGAAGATGAAAATAACATCATTAATGGTGCATCTACCACGAAAAAAGGTAAATCTAATGTAATAAATGAAAAACTATGAAATAGAAACAATAAAACAAGACCTTGAAAGAAAATTA
>BRYF01000026.1:3695000-3700000 GCA_030159135.1 Actinidia polygama | reverse complement strand
ATCAGTTCCCACATTTCACGAAATGGAAAGTGAGAGTCCATACTTGGATGTGAAAGAATTTTGAGAAAATGGTAGGCACAATAATTGATGGCCCTCAAAGAGAGGATATAACCCGTCTTAAACTTTTTCCTTTTTCATTAAAGAACCGAGCAAAAATTTGGCTGAACTTTTTTAGAGCTTATTCTATAACCTCATGGGGAACAATGCAAGAAGTTTTTTTTTTTAGAACAAAATTCCCATGAACAAAATGGGATCCCTTAAAAAATTAATCTATAATTTTTAAGAAGGGAAAGATGAATCATTCTATGCATGTTGGAAAAGATATAAAGACCTGCTAAATGCCATACCACATCACGATTATGATATTGGCCGCATTTTGAGTTTCTTTTACAAGGGTATCTCACCCCAAACCATGCAATTCATAAATATGATGTGCAATGGGCAGTTTATGAGAAAGAACCCTGAAGAAGCTCTGGACTTCTTTGATTAATTAGCAGAAAATAACCAATCTTAGGAACTTTCATATTCTACTGATAGAACAAGACAAGAACCAAATACATCTATACACGGGAAATATACTATAAGGGAACAAGACGATCTGCAAACAAAACCAAGGTCAAGTAAATGGCCCACAAGGCCATTATCAAAATCAAAACCAAAATGTGTACCAACCCCCACAGAAGACAAATCTTGAGGACACCTTGCAGACTTTTATTCAAAGTCTGCAAGCAACTTGGAAACATTAGAACCCAACTGACCAAATTGACCACAGTTGTGGGTGGGCTACGGAATGAGAAAGGGAAGTTCCTTGCTCAACCACAATCAAATCCTTAAGGACAACACAATGTGGATACCTCTATAGTTCCAGACACAAGGTTAGAACATTTAAAGTCAGTCACGATTTTGAGAAGTTGCAAGGAGATTGAAAAAACTGCATATCCAAACCCAACTTATGTTGAAGCTACTAAGTCTCCTGCGGTGAGTGCTGATAAATTAAAGCCTTGGAATAGTAAGTTAGATACTATGTCTGAGGAGAAAGGAAAAGAACCAATGTTCCAGCCAATGCCTTGCCAAATACTTGCACCATTTTCGCAAAGACTCTAATTGCCAAAGAAGGGAACATCGAATGTTGAAATTTACAAGCTCTTTGAGCAAGTAAAAATCAATATTCCCCTACTAGATGCTATCAAACAAATCCCTGCATATGCAAAATTTTTGAAAGATTTGGGAACAATGAAACGCACAATGCAGATGCAAAAGAAAACATTTTTAATGGAGTAAGTCAGCTCCATAATTCAGACTACGAAAGCCACAAAATATAAGGATCTTGGATGTTCAAAAATATCTATTGTCATAGGGGCTACTCGCATTGTACATGCTTTATTGGATTTAGGTGCAAGTATTAACCTATTACCTTACTTTGTGTACCAAAAATTGGGATTGGTTCCTACGCTTAGGAATTGAAAAATAAAAAGACAAGATGATCAAACAACTATAGAGGGAAAGCAACCACCACCATCGAACTATTGTATAGTACATTGGATTCTCATGTGCCAAATATAATTAATTTATATACATCGGCTCATGATATTTGGAACAAATTAAAAAATATTTATGAACGAAACTTGTATAAGCACTTACATGTAAATCTTAATAAATCTAATGGTATTTCTCCATAGATTTTTGTGATTGAAAATATTATAGACACTAACCAATAATCGAAGAAAATAGAGTTGAGTATAAGTAAAAAGTATTCCCATCAAAAGATTACTCATGGCAAGGAAGATGAAGCTATCTCAATGAGATGGAAAATTTAAATGAAAAGGATGAAGATTACAATGAGGTATCCTATTCTCATTCCTTTCTAAATGATTGCTTTGATGATCATTTGAACTTATATTATGATGATGATGTTGTTAAAGATCATATGCCATATGATGAATTTCTAGATACATTTGAGGAATTATTTGCTGAATCAAAAAAAATTGCATCTAAAAATAGTGCTTTAAATAAATACATTGCATCTCTTTTGATTGAATTGAAAATTTTGAAAAAGAATGCAAATATTTTAAAATGTGAAAATAATGCATTGAAAATACAATTTTAAACAATGCATCACATGAAATATTTCTTTGAAGAATAACAAGATGATTTTAAAAGAAAATTAAAAGAGTTGTCTTCTAATGTTGAAAATGAGATTGCAAAAAGTAATATTGAAAAATCCACTACACCTCATCTTGCATGTCATTATTGTGGATAGAATAGACATATTTTATACACATGCCCTATAAGAAGAAAATCTAAAAATTATATGAAACAATTGTGGATGCCTAAGAAAATTATACATGTTAATGATGTTAATACTAACACAAAAGAACCCCACATAAGAAGAGTACCAGAGAAGAAAAATCAATATTTTGTAGACAAACAATCAAAGAAGAGAAACACCAAGAACTTAAAGGAAAATACATTCAAGGTGTACAACTCAAAGAAGCACACTAAGAGCTTAAATAAGGGAAATACTTCACAAGTATTCTATTCTAAGAGAAAGAGAGAAGTTGTCTACAAAAAAGATAAGGAAAGAAGGCACATTGGCAATCCTTATTTAACGGTTGAGGAGAGAAGGAAATTAAATGAGTACATCACTCTCCTCACATCAACGATAAAATCTTCTTCACCTACGACGAGCATAATGGTAAAATCACTTGGGCCAATGTCCCAAATAGGTAGGTGAAAGAATGATTTCTAACATACCGTTATACTTAATCTTGAATAATTCTTAAGTGGTGTTATTTGATATTTGATGCAAAATATGTTAGTTCATTCATGCTTTTAATACCTTACATATATGCATCTTATATGTATCATGACGAGATTTTAAATGGTTTATTCATACCATCATGACTATATACCATCTACTATTATGCTTTATGCAATAATTGATTTATGATATATTGCTAATATTGCTATGTTGATGTAGATGATTCACGTATAATGTGATTATCATATATCTGTACACCAACCTATATGAGCAATTTCATGCTCCTGGGTTATGTCAGTAATTGTGACACTTTGTCCAAGCTCTCCGATAGAAAGATTAGGAGCCTAGAGCGTAGGGGCAACGATGGGAGTTGAAGGTGAGGCTACAACCGAGCTGGCCCCTACCCCAAGTCATTTGTAAGAAAGGCCCTCATCAACAACTTTCACCTAATCAATATCTTTTGGGGGACATGGGGCAGGGCGCAAGCTCAGCGCTATAGTAACAGCAGTAGTAGATGGGGATTTTGTCTTTTCTTGGACTGGTTGGGGCTTTAGAACCTTCATCATCTTTGGGGGCATCTCTACCATGGAACTGGAGTCCACCTCTTCTCCACCAATGAAGCAAGGCTCAACTTCTTCTCTAGAAACTATGGGTTCTACGAGGGCCTCATCGTCCGAACTGACCACTAGAATGGTTCAGTTTTGGCCAGGTTACCACCCGAGATCACTTGTTCATCCTTGCCTTCTTCACCAACTTCTTCCTTTGTCTCCTTTTCTACCTCACGTTCACCCTCTTCTTTACCCTCTTCCTCAGTTATGGCATCAGCGAGATGATTTACTAACAATTGGAGCTAGAACTACTAGAACTTGCCTTTTCTTACTCTTACTCTAGATTGAGAGCAAAGTCAGCATCTCCCTCATTGACATATTGACTTATGGTTTGGTTGTCAAAGCTTGATCATTGAGCTCGTTTTGGATATGGAAGGGAGGAAAAGCAACTCGGGCTAGCCTGGTAGCTCAGTGAGGGATTGTTTGGCTATAGACAAGATCAAATTAAAAAAGAGTTGCAACATCCCAGGGCCCTTGGCTATTTGTGGGGTAGTGGGAAAGAAAAGAAATCAAACTTAGACACCGGTGGTGGATTATCAGCGAATGAAGGTCGTAGAGGATTGCTATTCCAACTTGTGAGACAAGAATAATGAGAAAGGAGGCAGGAGGTGTTCCGAAAATGGCTCTCCAAACATCTAGTTAGTGACTAGAAGTGTATGGAGATAAAGAAAGAGTGTATACCTTTAGTGAACTGAAATTGCATACATATGAGAGACAAAAGTCTTGGCCTAAGTGTAGCTTGGCATGTACCTAAATGCCCCAGCTACCTTGTTAATGAGTGAACAACTGACCCAATCATGCCCCTAAGTCATGGTTGGTAGCTAGCCTATCATGTCAGTGACGTCTGGATGTAAAAGTGAGGGTGGCAGAAAAATTTTTGCCTTGCAAGTTACCCTTTGACTCGGACATGTCCTTGGGATTCCCATCGGTCGTTGTACCTTCGACCAAGATCCGAAGTGGCGACCCCGCTGAACATGATATAGAGCATCAATCCAACAACGGTGCTTGCCCTAGCTCGATCGGATATGATACTTGATATTTTATCTTCCTATAATTGCTCATCAGTTTGCATGATTTAGGTCATTGACTATAGATTTTATGTAAGCTTTTTGTCAATGATTCTTAATATGGGGAAGCTCAAACGACAGATCTCGTTAATGCCTGCAAGATGTCCCCTCATTGTCCTTTGGTTGTCTTTTCATTGTCATGTAGTGCCACGCGTCAAGGCTTAGTTTGTTAGTAGCTCAATTAGGGCATGGATGCCGAAGGAATGCACCTACCCTTGGGCACTATTTATCGAGAATTTTTTATGATCTCCACACCACACGTCAGTATAGGGTTTGCTTTGACCGAAATTAGGGCTTAGAATCCAAGGCACCTTAAGGTTCTATTTGGCAAGAACCCAACATTTTGAGCTTGCCTACAAATACTAAGTCCTAGCCAAATAATTGTTCACCTTGCATATTTGGGCATTTGTAGAGAGAGAAATGATGGGCATTATTGAGTGACAATGAACCACCATCGTCCAACTGCCTTTTTCGACGATGGTGTTGTTGCCTAATATTCAATATCCATCTGTCGACAAACCTATTTTCATCTTTCAACCACATCTTGATCATCATTGTAAGGCC
>BRYF01000026.1:3685000-3690000 GCA_030159135.1 Actinidia polygama | reverse complement strand
CGTTTGAACACTGGAACATAAAGGAAATGGGCATTCAAACGCCAAGAAGAAAAATTGGAAGCCACCGTTCAAACCCTTTGTGTAGCGTTTGAAGATACCGAGAGATGAAAATTCGACTTTTGCCTTACTGTTCGAACCCTCTGCACATCGTTTGAACGCTGTGCAAGAGTTTAGAACGTAGCGTTCGATCGCCAAAATGAAAAACAAAGCAGCGTTCGAACGAAATTGTACTTAGCGTTCAATTGATGGATGGAAGGCAAACTTAGGGTTCGAATGCTAAGAGTAAAACTGGGTAGAAACCTAAACCTACTAAGACTCGAATTTGTAACCTCTACAAATACTTCTTTACAATTTTTTTAGAAAGGACATCATTATTTAGGGGTTTTACGTTGCCTAGCTTGAAGATTCATTGTCTTTCATTAATTCTTGTAATCTTTTACATTTAATTCAAAGTTTTGATTAATTTAATTTATGATTTTGTTAGATCACACGTATTTTTATCTTTAATTCAAGTCTGTCAACTCATTTCATTAGTTTTAGATTCAGTTCATTAGAATGCATTCAATATTGAGTTCTTTACTTTCCAAAGTCATGATTGGTCGTTTAACTTGGGATCAATTATGAACATCAATCAGGGATCGAGGATGTAACACCCCGAATCCTTAAACTCCATTAACTCCGTGAATTACGCCGTAAACGATAATCAAAGTGGATTATAGGAAGCTAATGGTCAAAGAGACTAAAAATAAGTTAGAATTTATTTAAAACCATAACTTATGATTTCTGCCCAGTTTCCTTCTTAGCATTGGAACGCCAAGATGAGCGTTCGAACGGTCGAGCATTTTGCCTAGGCGTTCGAATGCCCATTGACAGCACATTTGGAGCATTCGAATGGTAAGGCCAAAAATCCAAATGGCAAGTCTCGCATGTTTCGAATTGTAAGCAAAAGGTGTAACACCCCGCATCCGTAAATCCCATTAATTACGTATATTATGACGTATATAATAATTAGAAGGAGTAATATAAGTTTAAGGATCCCAAAGGGCCAATTTAGGTTAGCCAATATCCAAAAATCCTAAACTTATAAATTCTGCCCAGGATCCTTCTTAGCGTTCGAACGCCAGGGTGAGCGTTCGAACGGTCGAGTATTTTGCCTAGGCGTTCGAACGCCCATTGACAGCACATTTGGAGCGTTCGAACGATAAGGCCAAAAACCCAAATTTCAAGTCTCGCATGTTCCGAAATGTAAGCAAGAGGGTTCGAACGCCATGGCCCAGAATCCTTCTAAGCGTTCGAACGCCAAAAAGGAGCGTTCGAACGCCCATAGTAGAAACAGGAAAATGAAAAAGGGAACACGAACTTAAAATGGGAAAAACCACATGGGATCATTTCCCAACTCAGCCTCACAACCACACATATATACATTTACTCCTTTTACTTCCTTCACTTCCAATACACACACACACACGTATACGGAGAGAGGGAGAGAAAAGAGAAGAAAGAAGAGGAAGAAAAGAGAGAGATTGGGGCTTGAGGGGGGAGCTCAACTCAAGCTAGGAAGCCATTTTTGTAAGCTCAAGGAAGCATTGAGAAAGGTATAAACACATAAACCATGCATTTGAACATATATGTATACTTAGGTTTTTAGTTATTTTGAAACTAGATCTACTAAGTTAGATTTCGAATTAAAGGCCCATTTTAAGGTATGATAGTGTCCTTGAGTGGTGTATTGTACCCTCAAAATATTGAAAAGATTCAAGTTAGCTGATAGTGATTTGGTAAAAAATTCAAGAACTAGTCACTGTTCATGTCACTGGACGCAGGGAGCGTTCAAACGCCCAAGAACAGCGTTCGAACGGCCAAGCGTTCGAACGCCACTGGTAGAGCACTTTTGAGCGTTCGAACGCCAAGACCATTTTTAGGCAGAATTGGCCTTTTTCCTTAAGACTTAGTAAATTCAACCATAACATGTTAAACCCTTTAACTACCTTTTGAGAACTTAGGGTACATGTTTAAGATGGTTAGACCTAGAACGAAGGCAATTAAGTCAAGTCGAGGATTTTTATCAATTTGATTTGTAACGCTAGCCTTATTGAACATAGTAATGACGTATTGTCCCTTACATGTAGGAACGCCGAGCATAAAACCTAACCAAGGAACCCCAGGTGAGTAACACGATGCTATGAACAAAATTATGTATTTTCAAAACGTTTTCAAAGTATATTATGTATGTACAAATGTTTTCCATGTTTTCAATGCATTAAATGTATTTGCAATGTAAATGCCATGTCTTGCAAAAGTATGCAATGTTTATGCTATGTATGAAAACCCATGGATGCTTGGTTTATACGAAAACAAGTATGTTCAAATTATATGCATGTGACACTCGGGGTCCTCACTGACGGGAATTAAACAAAGTCAGCCAGTCCTAAAGGGTAGATGGGAGGACGTGAAATAAAGCCATCTACAAAAGAGATATCTCGGCCAAAAGAGCCACCCGACCTATATGGTCATCATGTCATGCCGGGTTGTTACGTTTTTATGATATGCTATGTATGTTTATGAAAGCATGTGATGCCATGTTTATGAAAGTTAAATGTTCAAGAAATGTATACGATGCTCACATTGCTTACGCTACGCTATGCTATGTATGATATGAAAATGATCCATGGTATTTTACGTTCATGCATTCGTTGTTATTCACTAAGCTTTGGCTTATGTTTTAGAAAAACAAATTTCAGGTAGTCAATCCGAGGAGCCGAAAGGAGGTTGAACAAGTCAGACTTAGTTTTGTAAGCCCGAGAGGCTTTATGTTGTATTGTGAGGGCGAGACCCTATGTTATGTATTTAGTCTATGAAAGTCTGAAGTTGATTTGGGATGTATGTAAATTGAAATACATAGGCACAGCTCTGTACACTTTATGGACACACACACTTTGTTATTTTAGATACTATGACGTTTCCGCGAAAAGAAAAATTATTAGCATTATAAATGCACATGCACAGGTGATCAACCGGAAGAAATGGTAAGTTGGCCTTGGTGGGTCAGCCGCCGGCCATCACGCGTCCACGATCCGCATAGACCGGATTGCGGGGCGTGACAAAGTGGTATCAGAGCCCAAGGTTGACACCTTAGAGTTAAGCTACGTTCATCAAAGTATTAGGTTTACACAGTACACAGAGCTATAGGTTTACCCCCTACGATAGAGTCATTCTAGATAGAAGTCTAGGATCGACGAGAATATATGATTATGTGTTGCATGTTATATTTCATGCTATCCCATGCTAAGATGTAATATAGAAATTGTTAAGAGATATGTCTAAATGGTTGATATGATTGTAGAAGTTATGCCGCCTAGAAGAGGCCGAGGTCGTAGAGGGGTAGTAGACCCCGAAGATCGAGTAGACCGTATAGAGAGGATTTTAGAAGGACTCGTCCAAGTGGTCCACGATGTCCACAATAACAATAACCACGATGACGCACCACAACAACCTGCAATGCAAATGCCAGGAGCTGGGGCGATGCCACGTACCACGATTAAGCAGTTTCAGCAGTTAAGGCCCCCGACTTTCTATGGAACACCCGATCCCATGGCCGCAGAGTCTTGGCTCTTGGGAATCGAGAGAGTGTTTGAAGTTCTACCATGCACGGAGGAACAGAAAGTAGTATTCGCCACGTTCACTTTTGAAGGAACTGCTTTGATATGGTGGCAATTGAAGAAGCCGTTGGAGCCAGTATGGCAATGGCCGAGGTTTTTAGAAGTATTCAATGAGGAGTATTTTTCTGAGATGGTACGAGATCAGAAAATTCAGGAATTCCTAAATTTGAAGCAAGGGAACACGACAGTAGTAGAATATAATGCTAAGTTTATGGAGTTGTCACGATATGCTCAACATGTAGTGCCAACAGAATCTCGCAAGGCGAGGAGGTTTGAACCTGGATTAAGATGGGACATCAAGAATAAGGTGGATATCTTGCGACTACCAACTCATCAGGAGGTTCTTCATGCAGCACTAATTGTTGAAGGATCTTTAAATGAGATGTCTCAATTTCGAGAAACTAGAAAGAAGAGGTTAGGAGGAAATATAAACAGAGGACAAAGCTCAAAACGACAGAGTTCAAGATCGTCGAGTGGGAATTCGTCAAACCCGTAAAGGAGTATAGGGAGTCAAGGAAGTAACCGCTCAAATGAAGCACCGACTTGCACAACTTGTCAGAAGAAACATTGAGGAGAATGTCTCATGGGAAGTAGAGCTTGCTATGGGTGTGGCCAAACAGGACATCAGATCAGAGATTGTCCAATGAGGAAGAGAATTCAAGAAGCTGGAGCATCAGCGTCGGCCTTTGTCCAGCAGCCTCCAACTGGAAAGAGGAATAACCAACCGCGGCAAGGTCGAGCTTTTGCACTCACACTAGGAAATGTCCTAGCTACCACATCTGTTGTGTCAGGTATACTATCCATTTGTGGTCAACCTGCACACGTTATTATGGATTCTGGTTCTACACACTCATTCGTATCATACTCTTTTGAGCATTATTTGAATACTTCTCCCATAACCCTTGAATATGAGTTGTCAGTGTCATTACCCTCTGGAGATGTCATGTTATGTGATAGAGTCTATCATGCTTGTGAAATTCAAGTCAACGATGTACCCATGTATGTAGACCTTATACCATTGGAGATGCATGGTTTTAACGTCATCCTAGGGATGGATTGGCTGTCTCCCTACCGTGCACTCATTGACTGTGAACTTAAGCAAGTGGTTTTCCATTCCTTCGGAAATTCAGAGCTAATCTTTAAAGGAGTTGGCGTTGTGCCTCCTCCCTACCTCATTTCTTCTATGAAAGCACGTCGCTTGATCCGGAGAGGAAGTCAAGCGTTTTTATGTAGTGTTGTCGACGCGCACGTCTCCCCACCCTCCTTAGAAGATATTCATGTTGTCCGGAAATTTCCCGATGTTTTTTCAGATGAGTTACCTAGTTCCTTGGTGGACCGAGA
>BRYF01000026.1:3652500-3667500 GCA_030159135.1 Actinidia polygama | reverse complement strand
TCTTAAGCAAGTGGCTTTCTTTTTAAAATCATTTGGCTTATCTGATGCTATCTCCTGGTTATCAATAATTTTTTGCAAAATTTTTGACCTTAGATCTGCATCAGGGATTTGATTAACCGAAGTTATCAAATCTTTTAGATTGCTGGTTAAAACATTTAACCCGTTTGATTCAACAATAGCCTTCCAAAAGTTTTGCTCTGTAGAACAATTTCCTTTGCAAGTTGTTGTTGATTCTTTATCAGAGTCTGAAGAGGTACTGGAGTAAAATTCCTCTTCTGCGGAACTTTTGTTTTGAGAATCGCTATTCTCTGGACTAGTGTTTAAAATTAGTTTGCTCAACTGTAATTTTAAACCTTCATCCATTTCTAGCTCATTCAACTTTTTTTTGGTGTAACATTTGTTGGCGTAATGTCCAACCTTGCCACACTTAAAACAAGTTGCTGGGTTTTTGTATTCCCCTGAGGGTTTTGAAAACCTTTTTGATTTAGGAAAATCTTTTGAAAATATCTTTTTCCTTTTATGTTTAGAATAGTATTCCTCAGAATACTTCTTTGGCTTGTATTTCCCTTTCTTCTTATATTTATAAATATCAAATTTCTTTAATTTTTCTTTAGGATAAGAAGTAGGTAAATCATAAGCAAATTGTTGGCAGAATTCTCCAATTTCTCTTTTTCCTGTCAAATTCTGCTTCTTGAGTTGATGCTGCAATTTCATGTCATTGCAAATGTTTAACCCTACTTGTGTGCAGGCTCCTGTAATCTGTCCATATGTCAACAAATCATAAGGAATGTTAAACCCATCATTTTGATTCCTAAGATGTTGCCTAACCTTTTCAGAAAAAATAGGAGGCAGACCATCTATGAATTTTGCTTTCCAGTAAGATGAATTAACATCCTCTCTAAGCATTACTTTTGATAAGAACACATCCTTATACCACCTGAAATGGGTAAGGGAAGGACATTTTAGGTTCTGGAGGAGCTCTCTACCTCTCTCCTCTCTCTGGGGCATGTTCCCTAGGAAGTGTGTCACCACTGTGGCTACCAGCGTATAGGTAGCATCTTTCTGAGACCTACTTGGATCATTTTCAATATCAGGTCTAGTGGCATTAAGAATTTCTTCCTTTTGAATCAGGTTAAGGTTATTATGCCACCATCCATAGAGAACTCCTGTAAATCCATTGATAATAAATTTAGCAATATCACTATCATTATTACCATTAGCTTTACAAACAGATGCGTACATTAGCATCCTATGAAGTTGCTCCATAATCTGATAATCAGTCATGCCATCAATATTCCATTCGTAAATAAAGGTGGCACCAAACGAAGTTTGTTGTTTTTTAGTAAAAAACTCTTCCTCATAGAGAACATCTCCAGGAGTTGGTCTTTTATAAAAAGTTGGTCCTGTTTTCTCAGGAAACTCAATTTTGTTTATTGAAAACGATTCATCTTTAAAAGCTTTTTCTAAAGACTGAATATTTTCTTCTGAACTGTCTTCTGAATTTTCAATTAACTTAGAAGATTTTTTCAGAACATTAATTTTCAAATCCTTTATTTCTTTAATTTTTTCCATAAAATTTTTTAAGAAATCAGGATTTTTTTTTGAAAGTTTAAAACCTGGAACATGGATCTGCGGTTTTAAATCAATTTTTTGAATTTCCTTTTCTTTTTCTTTACTGAAAAAATTTAAGGAAAAAGGGTTTGAAGAAGTCGAAGACTCATTCTTGATAATTGGTTTATCAGAATCAATCATCTTTTCTTCAATCCGGTTTAGCTGGTTACCAATTGTCTGTAAAATAACATTGGTAAAATTTTGTTGTTTTGTAGCAGAAGGCACCTGGCTATTATCTTTGGCAGAAATGAAAGGCGTAGCTTCCATAATAATACCAGGGTACTTGGAATCTTTGATCTGAATAGTTTCTGCCGGGGGGTGAACCGAGGTAGTGAACGACCCATCGGGCTTAATCCATTGCCTCTTTTCAATGGCAGAAAGAACAAAAATATCCTATCTTCTATTCAGTTTTGATGGATACCATTTTAAAAACCAATCTTTGAACCAGATTAGCTCTATTTTGGTAGCTAAATCATAATAATAACAATTACTAAAATTGTTAAGTTCTAATTTAGAAAAGATTTTGAAAAACCATTTAGAAAATTCTTTCTCGGTTTTAAATTGGGTATTAATAATGGTTCTTCCTACAGAACCTAGTTTAAAATCATATTTTTTAAGATCCATAAACCAACATTTAAAAATTAAAACCTTCATTGGCTTCAGATGCAGTAGGAGAAGTCCTCCTATGGTCTCTGTTTGGTGCTGAATAGACTCCATGTGGAATCTGTTGGTCAGAAATCTTGACTCCTTCAAGAATCTGTTCTGAGATATTAACCTCTTCCTGTATCTCAGAGGGAGTTGGATCAATTTCTTCTATCTTTCTTCTAGATTTCATTCTGGCATTCCAAGGAATATCCCCTGAAATAGAATTCCTGCTAGAAGAAGGAATAGATACATTGTAAGGTACTTCTTTAGATTGTCCCTGGACCCTACAGGACATACTCCTAGGAAGAGTTATCCTTTCAACATCATTGGGGGCAAATGTAACTATAACATCTCCCTCCGGGGTTTGAACAATTTGGTCAACCTTACTGTCTATTCTTTCTTGTGCTGCTACTTCATTTGGTATTCTCCAATGGGTAGGAAAATCTACTTCTTCCCAGGTAATTAGTCTGGGTGTAGCAACTTTGGTTGTTAGACGATTGATTTCTATCACAACAGTCTTTCCTGGATCACTACGTAGAATACAATTAGGGCAAAGAGTATTCATAACTTTGTAATGAATCCTGTAGATAACAGCTATCGTTTCAGATCCTGGTAAAAAGTCATAGCCATGAGTCTGGATCTGTAATGTAACTGCTTCAAAAAGGTTTTTATCTGTCAAAGATAGATTTAGGTTTGGGAAAACATTAAAATAGACTGGTCCATGGCATAAACTAGTCTTAATCATTCCCATTGTTGAATTTTTAAAATTGTTGCATCTGGCATCGCGTAGATGTGCCGTGAGACATGCATTTGTTCCTAACAATGTAAGGGGTTTAAATGCAATCTGGATACAACCTATATGTAGATAGTGATATTTTGAAAAATATCTTTGGATGTCTCTTAAACATAAAAGTTTTAGAGTTTCAATCTCTGAATCAAGACTTATGGATTGCTCCACAGTTTTGATTGCTTTTTGACTTATAAATTTGAAAAATTCAAGTTTATAAATCTTTTTTGATTCAATTGAGGGAATAGTCCACTCATTTAGCTGATCCGTCTGAGAAAACTCAGTGATTTCGCTATTTTTGATGAAGTTCCTTGAAGTGGATATCTTCATATCAGTTGATAAATAGTTAGTATATTTAGAAAATCTTTAAACGAAACAGATCTATAAAACTGTTCATCATCTTCTCATATAGATCCAGAAAATAAATCTCTTTGGATACCAACATTGGAAACAAGAACATCAACGTCAGTCAACGCCAAAAGGGTAAAAGCGACCATCAACGCCTAAAGCCTTCCTGGCACACACGGCATAGGTCAAGACCCAAACGCGACTTCGACGGAGTTCCATCCTTCCATTAATGTTGAAATCCAAGAAAAAAATTTTCTTTCTCAGCGGAGGTTAAACCATACCATTAGATTCGAAGATGAACAAGTAAATATAGAAAAGTTCCCATTTTATAAGATCATCTAGATATACTAACTAATATTTCTAGCCAATCATGGCTCTGATACCAAAGAAAGGAAGGATCGTCACAATATAAGTGCAGAGAAATAAAAACTGAATAATACCTTTTGATTGTATTTGATAGCCTTGGGTTACAGTAGAGAACTATCAGAGAAAGAGAGAGAGAGAAATTTTTCGGATCCTCTTACAAGAGAATGAGGAGTCCTTTTAAAGAAAATAAAACACTATTTGGATCTACTGTGCGGATGTGAAATAACATTTTCAAATCCGGGGCGCCGAAAGATGAAGTGACGCTTCACTCGGTGAAGGTCATTCTGCCTTTTTGCTCAAACTGCCATTCATACTGCCAGTCACAATTTTGCTAACAACAACTTAACAAGTCGAGATAGTTTTGCAACTCATTAATTCTTTTGTTAATATAAACCAGATCAGGATCAAAGATACCAAAATCAAAATAATCCTTTTCTGATTTCCTTTTTGCTTGTTTTAATAGATTAATTTTTTGAACTACTCTAACTCTTGAAGGTAAAGTAGAAAATAATCTATTAGGTTGATTAAAACTTTGATACCATTCTCTGGGAATATGGATTCTGGGTCTTTTGTGAAAATCCATTTAATCACGTTCAGAATGGTCCTTGGAGGATCCCTTTGATCTGGTGGATCTTTTTGCTGAGGATCTTTCCAATTTGTTAAGCTTCTGGGTCTGAACTTCAATAAAGGAGTCCCAGTAGTCTTCCATTGTTCCTGAGCCTTCGGAATTATAATCTTCTGACTCGTTTGGATCTTGAGCCTCTCCTGCTAAGGCTGAAAATTGGCCAATTAGTGAAAGAACCATAGCCCTCTCTGAATCTTCATCTGCCTCTTTTGAAGAGCCTGCTTCTGTGGATAAATGCTGGAAATTCTCCATGAATTGACTTTTGATCATGTCCATTACCTTGATCTGGATTTGGACTGGAGAAAGATTTGATTCTTCCTTTTTCACTGCATCGGCCAGGGCTTGGAAGATATTTGACGGTAACTCTGGTTCAGGAGCTTTTGGGTGCTGTTTCTCATAAACGAATGTCATCCTGAAATTTGTTAATACATTTAACTAAGGACAACATTTCCTTTTTGATAGTGGAATAATTTGTTTGGGCTCCCTTCCACATCCCCGAGGTGAATCTCAGGAGTTCTTCTGAATTAGAAGAAGGATTCTTTTGCTTTAAAATTCCTCCATATCCGAGATCCGAAGCATCTGTTTCCACAATCTTCTGAAAACTCGGATTAGCAAGGCAAAGGCATGGAAGTTGTTTGACTCTTAATTTGATCTTTTGCACTGCCTTGGTGTGCTCAATAGTCCAGGGTTCTGGTTCTTTTTGCAGCCTACTATATAAAATAGCGCTATCCTGGGCTATATTTTTGTAAAAATTTGCTACATAATTAAGACTTCCCAAGAATCTTTGAAGCTGAGTTTTATCTTTAATTTCATCAGGAAATTTAGATGCAAACTCAATACTTCTATCAATAGGAATGATCTTTCCTCTTTGGATATTATGTCCTAAAAATCTGACATTAGTTTGGAAAAGTTTCATTTTTGCTTCTGAAATAACCAGACCACTTTTGATAATAGCATTTTTGAAAATTCTTAAATGCTTAAAATGTTGGTCTATAGATGACGAGAAAACCAAGATGTCATCTATATACACAATACAAAAATCTGAATGAGGAATGAAAATCTCATTCATGATATTTTGAAATTCTGATGGGGCATTTTTTAGTCCAAATGGCATAACATTCCATTCAAAATGACCAAAAGGAACTGTAAATGCGGTTTTATATCTTTCTTTTTCCAAAATTTGAATCTGCCAGTATCCAGATTTTAAATCAAATTTTGAGAAAGTTTCTGCTTTAAAAAGTCTGTCGAGCAGATCTTTTTTATTTGGAATTGGATATCTAATCCATTTTAAAACATTGTTTAGAGGCTTGTAGTTGATCACCAGTCTTGGGATGCCTCTTTCCTTCTCTGCTGATTTGTTAACATAGAAAGCGGTACAACTCCAAGGAGAGTAGCTCTTCCTGATCAAGTTTTTTGATAATAAATCCTGAATCTCCTTTTTGCAAAGCTCAAGGTATTCAGAATTCATTTGGCTGGGTCTTGCCTTAGTTGGAATTTGTTTCCTTTCATCGAAATCATTTTCATAAGGCAGAGACACAATATGTTGTTTTCTATTCCAGAAAGCATTTGGATGAGTACTACAAATCTGGATTCTGAATTCTTCTTCAAGTTTCAAAATCTTTGATTTCAAATGAGTACTCTTAATTTTTTGCTCAATATCCAAAGAAAGAACCTCTGTTTTTAGAAAATTGAGATGTTTCTCTTTAGGAACTAAAAACTGTCTGAGTCCATTTAGGATACGGGTTTCTGGATCTTGAATGAATTCAAAATACAGATGTTGATTTTTATAAAAACAATTTATGCCTTTTTGATCAATTTTTGAAATAGGCATAATTTGGTTTAGAAAAGGTGTTCCCAAAATAACTTCTTGTTGTAAATTTTTTACAAGCAAAAAATTAGAAGGGATACAAACTCCTTTGTTGCAGATCAAAACTTCTGAAAGCTTATACCTGATTTTCATCTGGGTTCCACTTGCAGATTTTAGACCCTGCATAGTTTTTTCGAAATACTTTGTTGGAACAAGTCTTTCTTGGATGCAGCTCATATCAGCTCCGCTATCAACCAAAGCTGTAGCATTCTTAATGACATAATCTTGATTAATAACAATATTAATCTGAATATACCATTTTTGGGAGGTGACATGCTGTAGAATCTGGAGAAAATCTTCTGTAGGATGATCAGATAAGTTACCAGGGCTATCATCCTCTTCCTCCTTCTCGGATTCTTCCACGACTTTTCCAGGACTGTTTTCTTTAAAAAGTTTTGCTAAAACATTTTGTCCTAGTTGTAAGTCTGCAATTTGATTATCATGCTCAGAAATGAATTGCTTCAATTCATGGACTTCAGTCTTTAAATTTTTTATTTCCTTTCGGAGATCATTTAAAGTGACTAGTTTAGATGCTGGAGTATTGATTCTTTGGAAAACCTCATTTAAAGAATAATTACTTCTTAAGCAAGTGGCTTTCTTTTTAAAATCATTTGGCTTATCTGATGCTATCTCCTGGTTATCAATAATTTTTTGCAAAATTTTTGACCTTAGATCTGCATCAGGGATTTGATTAACCGAAGTTATCAAATCTTTTAGATTGCTGGTTAAAACATTTAACCCGTTTGATTCAACAATAGCCTTCCAAAAGTTTTGCTCTGTAGAACAATTTCCTTTGCAAGTTGTTGTTGATTCATTATCAGAGTCTGAAGAGGTACTGGAGTAAAATTCCTCTTCTGCGGAACTTTTGTTTTGAGAATCGCTATTCTCTGGACTAGTGTTTAAAATTAGTTTGCTCAACTGTAATTTTAAACCTTCATCCATTTCTAGCTCATTCAACTTCTTTTTGGTGTAACATTTGTTGGCGTAATGTCCAACCTTGCCACACTTAAAACAAGTTGCTGGGTTTTTGTATTCCCTTGAGGGTTTTGAAAACCTTTTTGATTTAGGAAAATCTTTTGAAAATATCTTTTTCCTTTTATGTTTAGAATAGTATTCCTCAGAATACTTCTTTGGCTTGTATTTCCCTTTCTTCTTATATTTAGAAATATCAAATTTCTTTGATTTTTCTTTAGGATAAGAAGTAGGTAAATCATAAGCAAATTGTTGGCAGAATTCTCCAATTTCTCTTTTTCCTGTCAAATTCTGCTTCTTGAGTTGATGCTGCAATTTCATGTCATTGCAAATGTTTAACCCTACTTGTGTGCAGGCTCCTGTAATCTGTCCATATGTCAACAAATCATAAGGAATGTTAAACCCATCATTTTGATTCCTAAGATGTTGCCTAACCTTTTCAGAAAAAATAGGAGGCAGACCATCTATGAATTTTGCTTTCCAGTAAGATGAATTAACATCCTCTCTAAGCATTACTTTTGATAAGAACACATCCTTATACCACCTGAAATGGGTAAGGGAAGGACATTTTAGGTTCTGGAGGAGCTCTCTACCTCTCTACTCTCTCTGGGGCATGTTCCCTAGGAAGTGTGTGACCACTGTGGCTACCAGCGTATAGGTAGCATCTTCCTGAGACCTACTTGGATCATTTTCAATATCAGGTCTAGTGGCATTAAGAATTTCTTCCTTTTGAATCAGGTTAAGGTTATTATGCCACCATCCATAGAGAACTCCTATAAATCCATTGATAATAAATTTAGCAATATCACTATCATTATTACCATTAGCTTTACAAACAGATGCGTACATTAGCATCCTATGAAGTTGCTCCATAATCTGATAATCAGTCTCTAAGCATCCCACCATTTGAACCAAAATGTTGTCCTTAGTTAAATGTATTAACAAATTTCAGGATGACATTCTTAACCAAAGGTTTCTTGTCAGAATTGATTGCAGTGCAGCAAAACACATTCTTCAAAAAGATGTTAAAAACCTTGTTTCTAAACAGCTTTTTGCTAGATGGCAAGCCCAACTATCTTCTTTTGATTTTGATATAGAATTTATCAAAGGAGAACAAAATTCACTGCCAGATTTTCTAACGCGTGAATTTTTGCAGGATCATGGAGCCTCCTGATAGAGGCAAAAGAAAGGAGCAAAAGTATGATCAAAAGCCAGGAAAAGGAGTTTCCTATTCTGATTATCCAAAGCTGGGTTCCCCAGCACCATCTAAAGGTCACTCAAAGACCGCTGGTCATTCAAAGACCAAGACTGCTAAAGAGGCCTTGGCCACTGAAGTAGTCTACCATCAAAAGAGTCATGTAGAGAAGATCGTTCCTCTACAAACTCAGGATCTACAATGGCAGCAAGATCCAAGGTTTATCAAAGAACGATATTTGGGTAACCAAACATATATGGTTTTGGAAGGAAGGCTCAGGTATGTCTATGAAGCAATGCTTGTGGAGAAAGAATCTATTCAGATCCACCATAATCATGTAAACCCTGGAGATTTTAAAACTCCTATAACACATTCAAAGTGTTATATTATTAAGGTTCTTCATCCCCAGGAATGGGGTTTAGATCCTGCCAAACCAAAGGTTTTAAAAATTTCTAATCCCAAAGATTTTCATTTCAACTACTGGGATTATATCCAAGCTTGGAATTTTGCGTTTTATTACCAAAATCTCCCGAAAACCCATTCTTGGTTTTTCTCTCTTAATTCAAATATTCCAAAAACTTCAGGAGTCCCCTTGTGGTTTATGCACTGGTGGGAGAAAATGGGGCCAGAAATGGCGATTTTACCAAACTCTATCCTGGAAACTTTTCCGCTTTGGTATGATTTCCATCCAAGGCTTAAAGGAAAAATAGCAAAAAACCCTCCAAAAAATCAAAAAGAGATTTATTTCTTTGCAGAATTCAGGATCACTTGGTGCTGGAAGTGGAATCTAGAATTCAATTTTGATTATCTGAACTGTCCTATTCTTCAAAGCACTTTTTGGTTCAAATGGTGGGATGGATTTAATGAAAAGGACGCCATTTCTTTAATAAAATCCACCATCAATGAATTTAAGGAGGTTTATGAGGAACAACACCCAAAAGCTCCTGAACCAGAGTTACCGTCAAATATCTTCCAAGCCCTGGCAGATGCAGTGAAAAAGGAAGAATCAAATCTTTCTCCAGTCCAAATCCAGATCAAGGTAATGGACATGATCAAAAGTCAATTCATGGAGAATTTCCAGCATTTATCCACAGAAGCAGGCTCTTCAAAAGAGGCAGATGAAGATTCAGAGAGGGCTATGGTTCTTTCACCAATTGGCCAATTTTCAGCCTTAGCAGGAGAGGCTCAAGATCCAAACGAGTCAGAAGATTATAATTCCGAAGGCTCAGGAACAATGGAAGACTACTGGGACTCCTTTATTGAAGTTCAGACCCAGAAGCTTAACAAATTGGAAAGATCCTCAGCAAAAAAATCCACCAGATCAAAGGGATCCTCCAAGGACCATTCTGAACGTGATTAAATGGATTTTCACAAAAGACCCAGAATCCATATTCCCAGAGAATGGTATCAAAGTTTTAATCAACCTAATAGATTATTTTCTACTTGACCTTCAAGAGTTAGAGTAGTTCAAAAAATTAATCTATTAAAACAAGCAAAAAGGAAATCAGAAAAGGATTATTTTGATTTTGGTATCTTTGATCCTGATCTGGTTTATATTAACAAAAGAATTAATGAGTTGCAAAACTATCTCGACTTGTTAAGTTGTTGTTAGCAAAATTGTGACTGGCAGTATGAATGGCAGTTTGAGCAAAAAGGCAGAATGACCTTCACCGAGTGAAGCGTCACTTCATCTTTCGGCGCCCCGGATTTGAAAATGTTATTTCACATCCGCACAGTAGATCCAAATAGTGTTTTATTTTCTTTAAAAGGACTCCTCATTCTCTTGTAAGAGGATCCGAAAAATTTCTCTCTCTCTCTCTCTCTCTCTCTCTCTCTCTCTCTCTGATATTTCTCTACTGTACCCAAGGCTATCAAATACAATCAAAAGGTATTATTCAGTTTTTATTTCTCTGCACTTATATTGTGACGATCCTTCCTTTCTTTGGTATCAGAGCCATGATTGGCTAGAAATATTAGTTAGTATATCTAGATGATCTTATAAAATGGGAACTTTTCTATATGTACTTATTCATCTTCGAATCTAATGGTATGGTTTAACCTCCGCTGAGAAAGAAAATTTTTTTCTTGGATTTCAACATTAATGGAAGGATGGAACTCCGTCGAAGTCGCGTTTGGGTCTTGACCTATGCCGTGTGTGCCAGGAAGGCTTTAGGCGTTGATGGTCGCTTTTACCCTTTTGGCGTTGACTGACGTTGATGTTCTTGTTTCCAATGTTGGTATTCAAAGAGATTTATTTTCTGGATCTATATGAGAAGATGATGAACAGTTTTATAGATCTGTTTCGTTTAAAGATTTTCTAAATATACTAACTATTTATCAACTGATATGGAGATATCCACTTCAAGGAACTTCATGAAAAATAGCGAAATGACTGAGTTTTCTCAAACGGATCAACTAAATGAGTGGACTATTCCCTCAATTGAATCAAAAAAGATTTATAAACTTGGATTTTTCAAATTTATAAGTCAAAAGGCAATTAAAACTGTGGAGCAATCCATAAGTCTTGATTCAGAGATTGAAACTCTAAAACTTTTATGTTTAAGAGACATCCAAAGATATTTTTCAAAATATCACTATCTACATATAGGTTGTATCCAGATTGCATTTAAACCCCTTACATTGTTAGGAACAAATGCATGTCTCAGGGCACATCTACGCGATGCCAGATGCAACAATTTTAAAATTCAACAATGGGAATGATTAAGACTAGTTTATGCCATGGACCAGTCTATTTTAATGTTTTCCCAAACCTAAATCTATCTTTGACAGATAGAAACCTTTTTGAAGCAGTTACATTACAGATCCAGACTCATGGCTATGACTTTTTACCAGGATCTGAAACGATAGCTGTTATCTACAGGATTCATTACAAAGTTATGAATACTCTTTGCCCTAATTGTATTCTACGTAGTGATCCAGGAAAGACTGTTGTGATAGAAAGCAATCGTCTAACAACCAAAGTTGCTACACCCAGACTAATTACCTGGGAAGAAGTAGATTTTCCTACCCATTGGAGAATACCAAATGAAGTAGCAGCACAAGAAAGAATAGACAGTAAGGTTGACCAAATTGTTCAAACCCCGGAGGGAGATGTTATAGTTACATTTGCCCCCAACGATGTTGAAAGGATAACTCTTCCTAGGAGTATGTCCTGTAGGGTCCAGGGACAATCTAAAGAAGTACCTTACAATGTCTCTATTCCTTCTTCTAGCAGGAATTCTATTTCAGGGGATATTCCTTGGAATGCCAGAATGAAATCTAGAAGAAAGATAGAAGAAATTGATCCAACTCCCTCTGAGATACAGGAAGAGGTTAATATCTCAGAACAGATTCTTGAAGGAGTCAAGATTTCTGACCAACAGATTCCACATGGAGTCTATTCAGAACCAAACGGAGACCATAGGAGGACTTCTCCTACTGCATCTGAAGCCAGTAGATAGGACAATCCAAAGTGCAAATAATCACTACCGGTAGTGGTAAAATGACTACCGGTAGTGAAAAAATCACTACCGGTAGACGACAATCCAATGGTGAATTATGAAAAATCACTACTGGTAGTAGAAATATTACTACCGGTAGTGAAAAAATCACTACAGTAGGTCGAGCCTCCGAGCCAATTTCAAGAAAACAACAAGGACTACCGGTAGGAATGAAAAGACTACCGGTAGACATCGCAAAAAATAGACAATTTCTAGATTTCAGAACTCCAAAACTTTCCTTTAACTCAAATCTTTCATTTAAAGTTCAATAACCAAAATAAATCCTCAATATGCTACATTTAAACCCTTAACAACAATCCAAAGTAAAACCCCACAAGGTAAAACCCCATTTACCTCAAATCTAAGCTATGCAAGCTCCAAGAAGTTAAAGAAGATGAGACAAACCCTAATCCTCCAACTTGCTCCAAACTCGAACCTTCTTGGCTCAAATCGAAGCCTTCGTTGAGTAGATAATCTTATCCAAGAAATATCACTCAAACCTCACCTAAACTCTCCTAGATCTAAGTTTTTTATACAAAGCCCTAGTGAGAAAGAAGAAAAGAAAGGGTAAGAGAAGTGTTTGTGCTGTGTGTCTTGAGAGAAGAGAAACAAATAGGTAAAATAAAGTTACCTTTGGCCCTTAGGCCTTGTTTGGCCAACACTAATAAACCAACCATGGGCCAAGCCTTTGGCCAACTTTCAAATCCACACAAGCCCAAAACAATCTCATCAAGCCCAATTGCAAACCCAATTAAATCCACAAGTCACTTGCAACTTATGTTGGCCCACCACCAATTTCACCAAAGTTCGATTAATATCCAATTCAAAATGTTCCTAAGCCCAACTACTTCACAATTGACCCAATTAAATTTAAATGGGTCGAACTCACACTAAAGTCCACGATGATGAATATATATATATATATACACGTGGCACAATGACGTCATAATCTTTTATTTAAACTTTTTTTTGAAACCTTACAACCTTCCTTACTTAAAGAAATTTCGTCCTCGAAATTAAATAAACATACCAAATGAACTAAACATAGCTGGATACTCTTCTCGAACCTCGGACTCTCGCATCCCACGTAGTATCCCCCCATGCTATGATGAAGCCATATGACCTTCACCAATGTGATGGTTTTCCCTCTAAGCACTTCGTCCCGCATGTCCAATACACAAATCAGTCGCTCCTCATACGTGACATCTTCATTGATGTCAAGATCTCCCTAATCCAAAACATGCGAAGGATCGGGCTCACACTTCCGTAACCTAAACATGTGAACAGCCTTGTGTACGTTGGTCAACCTCGGTGGAAAAACAAGATGATATGCCACGACCCCAATACGATCTAAAATTTTAGACGACCCAATAAATCTTGGCGATAACTTTTTGCTATGCCCAAAATACTCATTACCCAAAATTAGTCTATCCTATTCGCACATGCCATTTCCTCCTACAATCTGACATCCCCATATACGACATCTTAGAAACCAAACCTGAATGGCTAATCACCTCAATTATACTCATAAGTTTGTGCAAAACCATAAAGTGTTGCTAATACAACCCAATGCTGAAAATAAAATAATTAGTGAACTCCATCCCCGATTTCCAAAGCAATCGACAATCTGCCAAATATGGTAAGTAAAATCTCCAAATGACAGACACTACATCTCCATACTCATCTTGTTTGTTTCGATTAATAATTGGTTAAAAGATAACTCAAACCACTATGGTGACTAAGATCACGCATCATCACTTCTAGTGTTCCCAACATTTTAATTCAAATTAACGACAAGAAATCCCAACTTTGCAACAATTACGATAAACAACCATTTATTCACTCCCCTACTACGATGATCAACAACCAAAATTTCAACCATTCCATCCCAATCATCATGTTAAAGCTAGTCATGTCTAACACGATAAATTCAAACACAAAGCGTTGATCACCAATCTTAATCTCGCATAACCTATAAACTCGTCTCAAAGTTGACCTACCTCCAACTGGAGTACCTAAACAAGCACTAAATCCAACACCTTTATCTCTAAACCCAACGTCAAGCAAAAGATGATACTATAAATGAATGTGATGCTCTCATATCGATACTCTCATATCGATAAGAACACGAGCCCACGAATTAAATACTAGAAAAATAAATTGTACTACAGTGGTATCAAACTGCTACTCCTACGCCTACCCGCGGGAGTATTCCCCCTGTTGCTACTGCCTCTATTGACCCTTCAGTGGGCAGCTTGCAACACGATGCCCCAACTGATAACAGTCAAAACAAATGGTCCCTCCTCTAGATGTCTGGCCAGATGACACTACCGAAATTGTAGCTCCTCCTCCAATCACCAACTCTCAGTGATTCTCATCACTCCCCTATTCACGGTTTCCACGAATCCCACTTGCCACTCGAGCTCCACGAGCTCCCATAAGTGACTTCGCGTGACCTTTCACTTGACGTGGTGGCATGTTCTACACAGTGCCACAAGAACACAATAAGACAATCATACTCATTTATGATTAAGTCAAAACATCGCTACACTGTATATATAAATCAATAACAAGATACCATATATGTTCATGTGATTCTCATTACATATTAGCCAACTAACATTGCTACTTAACACTTAGACCAAAAACGAATGTGGTCTAACCACCCTACGACTCATAGGTACTCGAACCTAGAGTTCCGTACATGTTATCTCAATCACATGTATGAAACCCTCACGTCATTCCTTAATTCTTAGACTCAAAACAAATATGGCATACCCACCCTACGGCTCATATGTATTTGAACCTAGAGCTCTGTACACGTTATTCCTTAATAACTAAACACCGAAACAAATGTGGCTTATCTACCCCACGACTCATAGGTAATCGAACCTAGAGCTCTGATAGCATGTTGTCACACCCAGGTCAAACCAAGAGTAGGCCACGTAGACAATCAAAATAAAATGCGAAAAAGTCAAACTAATAACATGACAATAAACTATCATTACATCAGAGTACAATAAATAAATCCCTCTCATGGGACCATGCTCTTCATGAGCTATCAATACATAACAAGGGTGATAA
>BRYF01000026.1:3622500-3640000 GCA_030159135.1 Actinidia polygama | reverse complement strand
TTTGATCAACGTTTTCAGTGATGGAAACTCAAATTCTTGTTGAATGGTATCAATTTGTCGAACACTTGAGCACGGTCCCAAAGATGGGTTCCATTTGCTACAAATTAATTCTTCTTTCGTTATTAATTTTCATAATTTTTTATTTAAAAAAAGACAGTTTATCTGCCCGGAGAATAAGAAATCATTTAATTTGTACTTTATGTTTTTAGTTTAATCTGTTTTGTGGATTTTATGGATGGGATACTTGGCAGTCATGTATCTCAGAAATGGTTTAATTAGGCAGTGATTAGTCAGCATTTTATTCTTTACTTATTCTTTGACAGCCTCCTGATCCACTGCTCAAAACCCCCAGCCACTCTCCAATGCTATTCATTTCAAAACATTCGTTTTTTTATTCTTTAATAATATCATTTTCTTTAATTTTTTCCCATGTCAATGAATTGATCTCCTCCTCCTTGCCTTGTTTGTAGTACCCAACTTCATTGACAAAAACACCCAGACTAGGATCCCCTTAGCCTTTTGACCGTTTTCTTGCTAACTTTTTTCATTCTAGTGGATCTAGCATCATCACACTAGCTCATGTGGATCTCTAAGCCTAAAAGCTAACTTTGTGGATCAAATTTGCTTTTTTCTTATCTATGGTTGGTTAGGGTTGAAAGTTTCATTGAGCACCAAGATGTGTGCAACATGGAGCGTCTCCGATCCGAATCGCAGTCTCTTCAGCGGCCGGCTTGCTTGTCCCGAACCGCATCAAGTCCAAGCCCATCCAGTGACAACAACAATTTTAACCACACACTTCCAGCTTGGACATTCCCAAAACAATCAACAGAGCATCACAATTCCAATATTGCTTCCAAAAAAAGTTCCCGCTATCACAATTTAGAGCTTCAACTTCTGACCACAACCACATCAAGTAGTACTCCACAACACATGAATCCCAAAGAAGACGATGAAAACCACTCCACACAACTGCAACTATCTATAGGATCGTCGTCGGACTTGGTCATGAGCGAGAGAAATAATTATATGGTCGACCAATTTGATACGGCCAATGCAATGGCGGAGAAGGCATATGCGGAGGAGGCGAGGAGGGAGGCCAAGTGGCAGATCGAGTTGGCAGAGCAGGAATTTGCTAATGCCCAGAGAATAAGGCAACAAGCTCAAGCCGAATTGGACAAGGCCAAGGCACTCAAAGACCATGCTACTAAGCAAATAAGTTCCACCATTCTCCAAATCACTTGCCATGCTTGTAAGCAGCAGTTCAAGGCTATTAGGACACCACACCATGAAAATTACATGTCCTTGTCCCCCTCGATAACCCAAGACAAAGTTCATGACCCAAGATTTCGTCAACCCTAGTAGTACACTTATATAATATAGTAGTACTTCTTTGCCTCTCAAGTATTATAAATCTTGTCAATGCTGATGTAATAATTTCTTTTTCTTTGCTTTTTGTTGTAGGCTAGTGGGTGTTGTGATTAGTTTACATTTGTTTGGCTAATGGAGGGTTGTATCCGGCAATTTGTGTGCTAGCTGTTATTTCTTCATATTCAAATGGGTAACGGGTGACTACTATGATCGATGTTGTATCAATACTATTCTTTTTTCCATTTTGAGTATAATGCTAATACCATATGCCTATTAGCAATATACTTTACTACATTGTTGGGTTAGTCGGAGATGTGTTTTTTTATTGAACAGGTAAAAACTCGTACCAAGCGTAGTATCATCATTGTGCTCAGTATATATTACTTTTTGTACTGGGTTTTATTTTCATGAATTTATGGTTGTGTTTGCGTCACTTAGTTGGCTTTCCCTGGTAACTATTTCATTGAATTGAATGGGCTATGAGAACAGTTCAGAGAAAAAAATTGAAAATAGACACATGTGGTAATTCTGCGGCGAAGCAAAGCTATTGTAGTCAGTCACTAGTCGGAGATGTGCCTAACTGCACCACAGAAATAGTGAGAATGGCCACCGGAGCTGTTTTTGGGAAACAGCTCTCCGATGGTCAAGTTAGATGATCGAAAAGTGTAGACAGAGAGAGAGTGTATATGTTTCACCAGAGTGAATTCGCGTACCCTTAAGAGAGAAAGGATGACTTTATATGGCATAGCTCGGCGCGTGACTTGATGTGCTAGCTGTCTTGTCACTAGATAGGTTGTGGCTCAGTGCGTGCTCATACGCGCCAACCACTCTATCAATGAGTAGGCAGCTAACAGCCACACTCCTAAGGCCTAGTTGGTATCCTGTCATCGAACTGCCGACGTCTCCATGCAGGCATGGGGGCTGTCAAAAGAAACTTCACCGTGCAAGTTACCTTTTGTCCCCTAACATACTTTGGGATCGCCATCGGCCATTGCCTTTCATCCAAACTTCGGCGCGGTCATTCCACCGAGCTTAATAAATAGCGATATCTCGGGAATGCTAATGGCCTTAGCTCGGACAGCTCATGTGTTCGATAGTGTCTCGACTGAGCTCCGGGGTAGAGGGCCATCGAGCTTGCTTCATAATGGTAGCTTTGTGGTGGTGCCTGCCCTAGCAAGGCTAGACCCCTTAGTTGTTTAATTTATCCCCTTATAATTGTCCCTTAGTTTGCATGAGCTGGACCAATGTTTGCCGAGGTGATGTGAACTGGACGTGCTCTTCTTTCGAGTTCAGAGCTTGCTGGACATGCTTGTGCCATCTAGTTGTTTTCCTCCTATCTAAGTATGTCATTTTATTGTACTGTTTGGACCATGCATCTGGGTCTGATTAGTCCACGTGCTTGGGTTGTACACAAGTGTTGAGGTCCTTCTCTTGCCTCTACAGCTGGTTTGGTAAGGACGCACGACTGTGTGACCTCCATGTGCTCTTGTCTTGCTAGTTTTGAATGTGGTTGCCCATGCGTGGACCCACGCTCCCACTAAGACACATTTTGGCTTCCTTCCCACCTCTTCACTTTCCATATAGGGATTTGTTCGTCTTCCTTTTTTCATTGATGTTCACGAATCCTTGAGAGCGTTCTAGAAAGAGAAAGTGCTTCCCCTCAATCTGTTGTTGTCATTCAATTGTTTGTCCTATCGCCATTTCGACAACTGGTCTCCGACTGATCCCGATCACCGTTTCGGCTTCCTATGGTTTTTTTTGACTTGTTTGCTTTTTCGTGCTTTTGTGATTTTTGTTTTTTCTTGTGTGCTTGCGTTTTCCTTTCTTTGGCGTCTGTACTGAGTTCATGTTGTTGTGCAGACTTCAACGACCGATTCAAACTCCGGTCTAAAGTTTGCGATGATGCCATTTGAGCCGTCAACAAAAGGCAGCCTTCAAGGAAGATAACCAACATTCTTGTGTAAGAGTGATTTTATCGGCATGTGATCTCGCCTAAGACCGAAGAGTTTGGACGAGTTTTTCTCCTTTCCCTAAGCATTAAGGGTTGGGTTCCGCAGCGTGATGAGTTCAAGAAAGTTTTAGAGCCAGGCTCAACCGAACCTTCCCCCACCCGAATCCAAGGTTTGGAAGAGGGCGAGGAAGAAGAAGAAGGGAAAAAAGTCCCCCAACTCGTGTTGAATAGAAGGAGGAATCAGGTGATTCTTGAGACAGAACCAGAAGTTTCAGCTTCGCCCATCTCCATCACCAACTCGAACAACGAGCATCCATATGATCCCGTTTTTAACCCACTTCAACTCGTAGGAGAGGCAGAGATAGTCCGAGGTGGCGATCCCAACAGTAGCTCGATGTCTAGTAGCATGAGATTCAAAACATTGGGCCAGAAGAGGACCACTTCGGTCGCCGCTCCTCCTGCGGTAGAAGCCATCCTGATCAACCAGATGTCCCTGCCATCCCATGCTCCAACTTTGGCTCTGGTTGACTAGACAGAGGTCAAGCCAAGCTCGTTGGGGGTTTTACTCTTGGATAAACATAAGGGGAAGTAGACTGTGGGGGGTCCCTCCAAGAAGTCCAAAATAAAGAAGGGGGAAGGCGGCCCTAATGTTCAAGCTAAGCTCTAGAAGCCTGAATTCTCCACCACCAAGCTCGGTAAGCAAGTGATGGTTGTTGACTCGGTTAAGGATCACGAAACCAGTTTGGCCCTTGCGCGGGCGGTCATGCTTCCTAAGGACGTTGCCGACCTCATAGAGGAGGGCTCGAAGGAGATCCGAGATCTTATGGTGATGTAACAAGTTCAGGTAATCACTTTGACTTTGGGTATTCTTCAGTCTGATGTATTCACTTCCGTTACTTAACATGTTTTCTTTGTTTCTACCTTGAAAAGCCTCTAGAGGATTGCAGCTATATCGGAGTGCATAAGGCAATAATCAGTTGAGCTTAAAAAGACAGAAAAATGTGGATTGCTTGGAGTCTGAACTGAACAAGGCCAAGATCGCACTAACTGCCACCGATCAACTAAAGGTTGATTTGGCTTCTACTGAACAGGCCCAAAATGCTAGCTACGCGGCTACAACCTTGTCTCAGAACGAGTCTACTGCCGTTGGGGCTCAGAGGGACAAGAAACTTCAAGATCTCGCCGAGCGAGCTTCAGGCGATGGCTTATGGTCCTGTCTATGAGCGGGTCTTCAATAGGGGAATCGACTGAGCAGGAGACAATTACGACAAGCAAGTTGCCGAGCTCCGCCCTGGGATTTACATGGAGTGGTGTCTTGCTTGTTTGGCAGAGCTCGGCATCCATGAAGATAACCCATCTTGGGCCAAGGCTGCTCCTACAGCCGAGCTTCCTGAATCCCCTGAGCCTTACTCGCCCTTGATCCTTCTCGGCTTCAACGAGGAAGAATACCTGAACCAACCCGCCGAGGAGGGTGGCGAGGAGGCTTAAGCAAATGAGGCTACCGAGTCCGAGGGGGAAGTAGCTGCATAGAAAGCTAGAGAAGTGGCAGCTAAAGCTGGGGAACTGGAAACCAAGGATGGGGAAGCAGCAACTGAAGTTGGAGAAGCTGCAGCTCAGGATCCTTTTAACAAGTCCTGACACGTGCTTCTCATTTTTATTCGCAAATGTCTATAATCGATTTTTCATAGACGGCGCCAATTATGGGGTGTGGGTTTATAAGATGAAAAAAAAAATTAATGATAGACACTTACAATAATTCTGCAATAGAACAAAACTGTTGCAGTCAGTCGGCAATCGAAAATGTGTGGAGATCTTTGTTGGCTGAGATGGTCAGAAAATGGAGGTGACCCGCCTCAGGCATTCAAGATGGGTACTATTGAAATGAAATTATTATATCACTTTAAATTTCAAAAAAGAAAAAGTAAGAGAGAGAGGAATCAGATAGTCCTTTTGCACTGCTGTTCTGCTGCTCATATAAATGCTGATGAAAGACGCCATGTTTTTCAGTGCCACGGTTGTAATGGTTAATGACAGACTCGTCTCTCTCAACGCACAGACAGACACAAACAACATCCATTTCTCTCTCTCTCTCTCTCTCTCTCTCTCTCTCTCTCATCGGAATCAGTCGGCGTAGAGGCAAGCCCAGCATCTTTCCATTTATGCAGAAACCATTTCACAAAATTCAAACTTAGAGATGAATTGAAATTTTGCAAGTAACTGCGTGTGGTTGCTGGCTATTGTTGTTTTTTGGGGGTAAACTAATCTTCGTTCAACAAATGTAGTCATCTCTTTTTTGTAGTTGTAAAGATATTATTGTCTTTTTTTACTTTTGAAATTAATATTAAAATTCTACCTAAATTTTATTTTTGTACAAAAATAATAAAAAATCTTTAATTTATGATTTTCAAAACTTATTTTCTCAACACACATTAAGATAAATAAATATTCTTTTTATTAAAAAAAAAATTTATTTTTTAAGTCTATTTAGATTAGGAGAATTTTAAAAATAAAATATTTAAAAAATATTAATAATATAGTTTTATGTTTTTTAAGTGTATTTTATTAGAATTACTTAAAGAGTAAAATATTTAGATCAATTCTTTTTTAAAAAATTACTTATTGATAAAAACTAAAACTAAAATAGTTTAAAAATAAATGAAATTTTGAAGAAAAAGATGAGAATATTTATTTATTTTAATGGGTGTCTTGATAAAAAAAATTAAAAACCTAAATCAAATGATAAGTTTTTTATTTTTGCACAAAAATGAGTTATAGGAAGAAATTTTGATATTAATTTTAAAAGTAAGAGAGGTCAATATTATTTTTAAAATTATAAAAAAAAATTATATTTACCAGAAAATCATGAAAAGTTAGTGAAATTTATCCCTTTTTTTATAACTGATCTGAACCAGAAAGAAAGAAAGAAAGCAAGCCAAATGTCTAGAAGTGAACCAAAATGGTTTCGCTTTCCTTTCTTTTTCAGCTCGTCCCCATGTGCTTCCATCCCTTTCACCCCTTATTCTATCATATTTAATACCACAATAATTTTTTCAAACCACTACCAAAATGCTCTATTTTCTATTTTATTCATGAAAAATTACAAAATAGAAAAAAATCGGATATATTGTAAAAATAATTTTGGAATTACTCCATTAATTGAATGGGTAATTTTACAAATTTACATGAATAAAGCTAAAAAATTCAGTGTTTTATAATTTTCATTATATATTTTGTGTGCTTCGTATAATATATATAGGATTTCGGGGGTGGCGTGGGGGCGGGGTGATGGGCGCAACATATATAACGTTGTGAGTACAATATAACGTTTACTGTAGATCTGAGGATGTGATCAAATTCACTCATTCTATAGGTCTAGTCGAGTCGTGAAAGAAATTAAATTAATTGGATACTAGTAACTATCGGAAAAAAAATCCTTTTCGTCACATTTCTCTTGAATAAAAATGGACTACACATTATTATTTTGATATTAGATTGATTGTAAGACAAAATGTGCTCACAAAAAGTATGATCAATTTTGTGAATAAATTATAAGACAAATGTGTTCGATTCATGTAACTATCTATGTGCGATTAATATGATATTTTTCATAGACATTATATGAGACGAATACCACAAAATGAATATTTCTAATCATATCACTAAGCCTAGAGTAGGCCCCACTTTGTACTTATAATATCGAGTTTTGCCCGAGTGTAATTAATATCAATAACCTAATAAGGTGGATGAATATTACTTACCCTCTTATTTTTTTTTGATTAACCACAGAGTATCCAAGACAAACATTTTGACCTACCCAGACTAATCTCTGTGACCAATGACAGCTAGCCCTTCGCATCATAAAATGTAAACGCGGATATGCGACACAGCAGCTAGAAATCGAAAGCGAGACCTCCAAGTGTTAGCTCGCATCCTTGACTCTCGCCCTTTTCCTCTTTAATCTCACTCGTTTTTTTCTCTCACCCTCTGTGTCACGCCCCGCAACCCGGCCTATGCGAATCATGGGTGCGTGATGGCCGACGACTTGCCCGCCAAGGCCAACTAACCTATCTTCCTGTGCATACTCATTTAAAATGACAACAATTTTTCTTTTGCGAAAACGTCATAAAAATGAAAATAATACAAAGTGATGTGCATACCATGTATACAGAGTTGTGCCGAAATACTTAAATTTCTTGTACCTGTGACATAATAAGGCCAATTTAAAATTATACATAACGTGGCCAATATAAACATGCATAACGTCACTACATAGCGTAGGGTCTCGCCCTAATTACAACATAAGGCCCTTGGGCCACAAAACTAGATTTGTCTTGTTCACTCCCTTTGCGGCTCCTCGGATTGGCAACTTGAAATTAATTTTTTAAAACATAAACTAATTGCTTAGTGAATAACAACAGATGTATGAATGTAAAATACCATGGACCATGCCTTACCATACATGTAACATCATCATAAGGCAAGTGAGCAAAACGTAACTTTTCATAAACTTGAAGCTTGCAAAACATGGCATCACTTGCATTCATAGACATACATAACATATCTTGAAAATGTAACAACTCGGCATAACATGATAACCATATAGGTCGGGTAGCTCTTTAAGCCTTGATATCTCATTGTAGATGACTTTATTTCACGTCCTCCCATCTACCTTTTAGTAATATCTAGCTTGGTTAACGTCCCTCTAGAGAGAGCTCCGAGCATCACTATGCATACATACTTGAAACATATTCACTTTTACGTAAATCAAGCATCCATGAGGTTTTCATACATAGCATAATAACATTTTCATACATTTAGTAGACATGGTGTTTGTATTGAGAACATAAGTATTGATGCATTGAAAGCATAAAAATCATTTGAGTATACGATAGTACATTTTAAAATTATTTTGAAAATATGTAATTTTGTTTATGGCATCGTGTTACTCGCCTGGGTTCCCTTAGTTAAGTGCTACGTTTGGTGTTCCTACATATAAGGTACGAAAACATTAATATGAGAATCAATTAATATAAGCTTAAAGGAATTTAAAACTACGTGGACTCCCGGCTCGACTAAAGGTATACTCGTTCTAGGATGACATTCTTAGTAATAGGCTCGAGGGCCCCTAATTAACCATTCATAAATACTCGCTCTCGTGGTGAAATAATAAGACGATTTTTTAAGTCAAGACCTCGTGGAGAAATAAGAACGTAAAAGTTAAGACTTAAGATATTGCTCCTTTTATACTTGTTCATTCATTTCATTCTATTCACTTCAAAATAATGAGATTATATTCTAGGTCAATATCATTTAAAAATAGACTTAATTATATTTAATTTGGTAGGTCATGGGTTCAAAACTCATTCCGAATAAAGAAGTTACGCTTAATGAAAGCAAAGACTAAAATTCTGAAAAAATAGTATTGTTGATAGGATTTTTGGTCAACTTTAAACTTCATTATCTTACAACATATAAAAATTTATATCACAAAATTTATGGTGTTAGAAAGGTCTACGAGTCTACTTTCCAACGCTTCAAACGGTGCATCAATTCCAATTTTGTAAAGAAAGTTATGCCCATCATACGAAATGGTGTCTGAGCTAAAAGGGCATGGCGTTCGAACGTGGCGTTGGAACGTCACACTAAAATACTTGGCGTTGGAACGTGGCATTGGAACGTTCAGCGACTGACCTTCACAACAGGCCTTAGCGTTGGAACGTGGCATTAAAACGTCTAGCGACTAACTTTTTACAACAGGCCTTAGCGTTGGAATGTGGTGTTGGAACGTCGGGCGATTTATTTGGTTCAAATTTTTGTCTTTCTCATCTCATTTTTCAACTCCAAATCAACACCATTCTTCATCATGATTTCTATGGTTCAAATACTCACTAAAAGGTACAACATAACTCAAATAGAGAGGAAAATGACCAATGAATCAAGAGGATCTAAGATTTAAACTTTCAAATCCCTAACTCATGAAAATTTGAGGGTTTTCAAACCTCACATTCAAATCTTTAACATTGAGCTTCAAGCTCCTAAAATCAAGAAAATTGGGACTCAAGGAGTCCTCCAAACTCAACATCCAACCTTCCTAGGTGTATTAAAACTAAAAACTCCAAAATCCTAAATCTATACATATAACTTGTACATATATCTATAAGGTTTTGACTATTACCTTCTTCAAGCTTAATGGAGCTTTCGATGGCTTTCTATGGTTTGGAATTTGACTCTCCAAGTCCCTCTTCCTTCTCTTTTTCTTCTCTTCTTCTCTCTCTCTCTCTATTTCTACGTAATGTGTGTGTGTGTGTGTGTGTGAAAGTGTTTGGGTGTGGAAGTGTTTATGGTCAAACACATGGGAATTTATCCCATGTGCCCACCCCCAACTATTATAGTTGCAACTTAACTCCCCATTGGCCACTTAGATCACTTTGATTCTAAAATTGAATAATTATAATTTGACACGAGAATAATTAAAATTAACATTGAGCCATAATTGAAGAAAATTTATGCGTTCAGGCATTACATAAGCACTAAAATCATAATTACTCAAGTTAATTAAAGTACGGTTCATGAGTTATATAGTTAAAGAGAATTAACGGATTCAGGGTGCTACACTCTGTCTTGAATTTTTTGGTGAGAAAAAATGAATGACAGAAGGAGGTATTTATAGCTGAAAAGAGGGTTCAAGTTCAAGAAACTTGGACAAGTTAAAAAGAGCTGAACTACAGGGAGTATTAAAGCCAAAGTTCTTAAGGAGTAGTGCACTGTAAGCATCATGGCTCAAAAATAATTTTTTATTTTCTCTTCAAGAATTAATGAGAAAATATATTCAGTTAAAAAATAATAGGTCTTTAGAAACCATATTATATTTTGACTCCGTAGATAGGAACGGTCCCTTTCATCTCAAATGGGTCCGAGACTATGGTACCGAGTGAAAAGGTGTTAGGCACTCACTCGGTACCATAGTCAATATAGTTAGGCTCTAGTCAATATTTTAAATTTATTTTAATTAAATGATTAAGCCCTTGTGTTATGCATGAATAATTAATTTACTGCAATCATGCGGATGCGAAAAAATAACACATATAAAAGACCACAAAATTTAAAGATTCCATATCACTAACGTTCTTAAAATTAAAATAAAATAAATTATAATGATTCATTAACTTTTTTGATTACCTCATGAAGAACGATGGTAAAATCCGAATCTCTATATTTTTGCTACAACCATATATTCTCAAAAAACTAAGAAAATAATAAATTATCCTTAATGTGTGCTTTCTGATAGTTGGATTACCTCCTTTTTCTCTGAGATCCTCAAGCACGGCTTTCATACTTGGCTTCCAGACGATCGCGCTGTGATCTTCTCGCACAGCTCTATATTCTTCGTCTATAAAAAGGTCACTCCCCCCACCACTTAAAAGGTACGACAAATCACTTGCGTACTCACTTTGATAGCTCTGATAAATTATTTTAGTTTGTTTGCCTTGAACTGATCTCCACGCCGGAAAGGTTTGAAGCTTTCTCACCCCAGCCGATAACATTTGTTAATCTTGCGCAAGTCAACCAAGATTCCATACCGAGCTAGAAGAACAACTTTGACTGTTGGTTACTCGCCTCTAGTTTTCTACCACAACAGTTTGGTGTCGTCTATGGGAATGATAGCTCTCAATACCTTATGCACCTACGCAACCACCTATTGTCTAGACCAAGTACCAGTAGCCTTATAGATAATAGAACTCATCCTATGGAAAATACCAACCAAGCTCCAAATCTTGAGGGCCTACATCATGAGAGGCATGAGATCGTCGAGCATATCAGAATCATGAACAGGAATAACACCCGCCTTATACAACATCTCACCACGAATAACCCGCCTCCTACCACAGTACCTATCTTAGAGGAAGTTGATCGATCTCGTCAGTCTCATCGGTCAGGAGATCATGAATCTCAAAGTCATCATAGTATAGGTTGGGCACGTTCGACCAGAAGTCAGCGACGCCGATCACTGAGCTTATGCTCTAGATAAGAAAGAAGTCCTGTCCCGTCAGAGTCTCGATCATCTAACCAAACTTAGGATACAGATGGTGTGGAGATTAGGAGAAGAGGAAGATTGCCCCGCCAAAATGACCAGGCTCCTAGACGCCGAGATAAGTCCACCACCCAAAAGATTAGAGATTTGGCTGCTAGAATTAATGCCATTAACGTAGGAGCAAACACCCCAATTAATGTGGATGCCTTGATAAAGCAAGTCGAGCCTCCATTCACAGATAGGGTGATGAAGGTTAGAGTCTCTTCCAAGTTCAAACTACCATCACATCTTGGAGTTTACGAAGGAAAAACATATCCTATGGACCACCTAAATTCATAGAAGAATTTAATGTTCCTCCAAGAGTATTTCAACGAAGTGATGTGCAAAGCATTATCAACTACTTTTAAGGGGCCAATAAGGTCATGGTTTTGAAAACTAGCTCCAGGAACTATTGACTCATTTGGCGATCTGAGCAGGCTCTTTATCGCCAATTTCATAAGCTGCCGGGTCAGGCAAAAGAATGCCTCCCACCTCTTCATAGTTCACCAAAAAAAAGGGGAGAGCTTGAAAGACTATGTCAAGCAATTCAACCAGGCTATCCTATAAGTAGAAGACCCTAGTGATAAGGTGTGGACATGATGGAAGGAGTCTGCCCAGGCCCACTGTTTGACTCCTTCTCAAAAAACGTCCCAGGAACCTTGTCTATGCTCAAGAGTAAGGCTGATAAGTACATTGCGACAAAAGAATTCGCCGATGCCAAGCGGAGGAGGCGAGGAAGAGACAACCACAAGAGAAAGTAGTCGGATACTTGACAAACAGATTTTAAGGACGAGGTGAAAGACAAAAGGTCAAATCGGGATACTATGAGGAGAATCAACAACCGACGTTCGCGCACGCTACCTTGCCGACCCGACCTGATGTTGCCTCCCCTTAACACACCTATTGCTCAGATACTTATGGATATTAAGAATGAAGAATTCGTAAAATGGCCTAGGAAAATCAAGATTAAACACCATAGAAGAAACAAGAACAAGTATTGTGAGTTTCACAGGGACCATGGACACAACATTGAGGATTGTTTCTAGTTGAAGGAACAAATAGCCGACCTAATTAAAAGAGGATACCTTAGAAAATACATGGTTGATCACCCGCATCCAAATTCGCTTGAGAGGAGATATGCAAATAACATATCAACAACTGGAGATTTCCAAGTGATCTATGGGGGGGATGGTTCAGGAGGATGTTCAAGTTTATTCCGGAAGAGACACCCTAGAAGTGCTAATGGGCGAGCTAAAGTAGAAGTTTACAATCTCTCCACGCATACGGATGGAGTTCACTAGCCCATTATCTCCCCATGATGAAGCATTGGTCATCTCTACTACAATAACCAATTTCAACGTGCAGAGGATCTTGATCGATAATGGGAGCTTTGCTGACATCATATTTATCTCGGCTTTTGATAAGATACAGATTGGGTGAGATAGGCTTTACCCGTTTCACACCCCTCTGGTCGGATTTGGAAGAAGCGCCGCACATCCCTTGGGTGGATCAAGGTACCTTTAACTTTGGGAGTGGAGCCTCACCAGACCACAGTGTGGCAAGACTTCATTGTCGTGGACTGCCCATCGCCTTACAATGCGATCTTAGGTCGCCAAACTCTTGGAATGATCAAAGCGATCACCTCCACCTATCACCTTATAATGAAATTCTCTATTCCAATTGGAATAGGCAAGGTTAGTGGCGACCATAAGATTGCAAGACAGTGCTTCATTACAGCAATAAAAACCAATTCCACTCCAAAGCCAAGCTCCCGATAGCAATTACAGACTGGCGACTCCGAGATGGAAGCACTGAGGGACGAGGTGGAAGATACCCCCTAGTTGATCCTAGAGAGACAAAAAATACCAAGCCCCTAGAAGAAGTGACCGCCATCTCCATACATCCCAACTATCTAGATCGCCATGTTATGATTAGGACAAAATTGACTAAAGAGCTACAAACTACCTTAATAGAATTCCTAAAAAAGAACTACGACATATTTGCATGGTCACAAGGCGATATCCTAGGCATTGATCCTAAGGTCATACCGTTCACAAGCTATTTACAAATCTTGATCACCCTCTAGTTCACAAAAAACGAAGGAAGTTTACCCCTAAATGCTTGAAGGTCATAGAAGAAGAAGTAGCTAAGCTCATCAAAGCCAATGCCATCAGGGAAGCTCATTACCCAAACTGGCTTGCCAATGTTGTCGTCGCCCCCCAAAAGGAGGAAAAGTGGAGAGTATGTGCTGACTTTACCAACCTCAACAAGGTTTACCCATAAGACAATTTTCCTCTTCCCAAAATTGATCAAATCATTGATGCAACCTCAAAGCATTAGCTCTTTAGATTTATGGACGCTTTTCGGGGTATCATCAGATCAAGATGCATCTGCCCGACATAGAGAAGACCTTTTTTATCACAGAGAGGGGGCTATACTACTACAAGGTCATGCCTTTTGGATTGAAAAACGCAGGAGCAACATACCAAAGACTAGTCAACAGGATGTTCAAGGAAATGATTGGGAAAATTTGGAGGTCTACATAGACGACATGCTGGTCAAAGTTTGAAAGCAACTAATCACATCGCCCACCTAGAGGAGGTGTTTGGCGTTCTGCAAAGGCATCGCATGATGTTAAACCCTTCTAAGTGCATTTTTTGTGTATCCTCAGGCAAATTCCTTGGCTTTCTTATGACTAAGCATGGGATTGAGTCAAACCCAGACCAAACTCAGGCTCTGCTAACAATGAGTTCACCCAAAAATATACACGAAGTACAACAGTTGACCAAGCAAGTAGCTGCACTTAATAGAGTTGTCTTGAAGTCAACAGATAAGTGCTTGCCATTTTTAAAATTTTGAGGAAAAATAAAGCCTTTGAGTGGACAGACGAGTACGAGATGGCCTTCCAACAACTAAAGGAGTATATGGGATCGCCATCTCTACTCATAGTTCCTAATATGGGCGAGGAGCTTATTTTTTATCTCTCCATCTCGCCAACGTGTTGATCCGAGAAGAAGATAAGATTTAGAAACCAGTATACTATGTGAGGAAAGTCCTCATGGGAGCTGAGACCAGATACCTAAAAATTGAGAAATTCACCTATGCCCTACTGATCGATTCGCCACTACTTCTAAGAACATCCTATTGTTGTATGATACATCAGCCCTTGAAGCAGATTCTCTAGCGACGTGACACTTTAAGGCGATTACTCAAATGGTCTATTGAGCTAAGTGAATTCCACATCAATTACCAACCAAGGATGGCGATCAAGGCCCAAGCTTTAGCCGATTTCATAGCTGAGTTTACACATGACATTGCTCCAGAGCCCGATATGACTTTCCCCGAGGTGAGAACCCCAAAAAAGCCAAACTAGGAAGATGTCTCGCTAGGTGGAAACTTTTCGTAGATGGATCGTCCAACCAGCACATTTGCGGTGCAGGACTTGTTCTCCAAATTCCTTTAGCCGAACAGTTGGAGTATTCTATACATATTGGGTTCAAAGCCACCACCAACGAAGCTGAATATTAAGCTCTCCTTGCTGGACTAAGAGGTGCAACAGAATTAGGAGTGGAATCCTTGGACGCCTTTAGTGATATTTAACTTGTGGTGAACCAAGTGCAAGGAGATTACCTCACCAAGGATCTCCGAATGGTAGCCTGGACGAGGTGAGAGCCATGTCCATAAAAATCAAAGTTTTAAAATTTGCCAAATTCCTAGGGAAGAAAACAAGAAGGCTGACACCCTGGCTAACTTAGCCTCAGCCTTCGATTTTACCTTGGACATCAGTATCCCACTAGAATGCTTGCAAAATCCAAGTATTGATGTCGCCAAAATCGTCTGCCAAGTAGCAACAGATCCGATGTGGATGGATGATATCATCGCTTACCTCAGAGAAGGTAAGTTGCCATCAAACAAGTTATAAGCTTTCCGGATCCAATACCGATCAATCGGATTTTGCCTCATCTAAGGTAAATTGTATAAGAGATTTTTCTCAGGACCGCTCTTGAGGTGCCTCCAACTTGAGGAAGAAGATTATGTACTTAGAGAAATTCATGAAGGGATTTGTAGAAACCATTATGGGGAGAGATCATTGGTTAGAAAAGTTGTTCGTCAAGGTTACTTTTGGCCTCAAATGGATCGAGATGCAATGATATTCACCAGGAAATGTGACAGGTGCCAGAGAATTACTCTAGTGAGTCATCTTCCTCATACCGAGATGGTACCTATGACCAGCCCATGGCCATTCGCCAAATGGGGAATTGATATACTCGGAACTCTACCTCAAGCTCCATTACAGACGAAGTTCCTGATTGTCGCCATAGATTACTTTATAAAGTGGATAGAGGCCGAGTCTCTCACCAAAATCACTAAGAAGAACACTAAAAATTTTATATGGAAGAACATCATTTGTTGGTTTGGAATTCCCAAGCTTATTGTCTCAAACAACACAAGTCAATTCGACATTGATGGATTCAAGTTATTTTACTCGGACCTCTCCATCTCTCACCATTTTTCCTCGCCAGGTCATCCTCAAGAGAATGGTCAAATGGAAGTCACCAACAAAACAATTTTGAGGAACCTAAAGACGAGATTAGAAAAATCCAAAGGGGAGTGGGCAAAAGACCTACCAAGCTTTAGGACCTCAAATTTTGACAAGGAGAACAATGAATCCAAGTTAAGGCTCAACCTTGACGAAAAGAGGGAGCGAGCAGAGGTATGCCAAACGACTTACAAGTACCAAGTCTCCAAATACTATAATCGGAGAGTTAAGCACATGTCTTTCTTGCCTAGTGATTTAGTCCTAAGGAAGGTCACCATGTCTATAAAAGAACCCAACGCTGGAAACCTTGACCCTACATGGGAAGGCCTCTACAAAGTTGTCAAAGTGTCCAGGCCAGGAACTTATTGGTTAGAAGATATGAACAGGAAGACACTACCTCATCCTTGGAATGCTGAGGACCTGAAGAAATATTACCAATAGTCTCTCTAATCGCCATGTAATGAGAATCGCCTTAGTAAGAGGACAATAAACTCTTTATTTCACCAATCCTCATGTATTTACGATTTTGATTACCAAATCCGTATGTTCGCCAAAATCTCCATGTAATGGCAATCTTATTCTCCAAAAGGCATTATTGTGGTCGCCAATTTCTATGTGGTAATGTAGCCTTAATAAAATCACATTTTAAATCATGATGTTGCCAGTGTCACCATACAAATGAGTTAAAATAATTTTTTGTTATCGCCAACATCAAGATCGCCTATTCGCCTATTTATTGAGAAATTTAAAAAAATATTCGCCAAGGCATCTTGATCGCCAAATGATGGATCACTTGATTATTTATATCACCATGGTGAGGTTTAATGTTTGTCCAAGTTAAGGCAACTTGAATCCGCCTAGATCGCCTATTAATCAACCTCGCCGTATTAAGTATATCGCCATGATTAAGTTTGATATTTACCTGATTAAGGTGAATGGAACTTAATATACTCGCCTAGTTGTTGTATTTGCCTTATGATTGTGTTCGCTTGATTACGTTTGCCAATCGCGAGTTTGTTAAGTCTTGTTCGCTAAACTCATTAGAAATGATGTCACCAATCTCAACAAGTACCATGCAATGAGATAAAAATTACAAGAAGACAATAGTGAGGGAAAGTACTTCTCATTCATTAAAAAGTATTAAACTTTGCCTTTACACACAAAAAAGTACAAGTGTTTAAGGAGAGAGGGGGTTGTTCTGATTGCCCTCATTCTCTTCCTTTTTCTCCTCGTCCTTCTCTCCTTTTTACTCCTCTTTATTCTCTTCTGCATCTTCTTCCTCCTCGAGCAAATCAGCGTCAATGCCCATGCTTCGATCTCAATGCTGAGGTCAGGATGAAGGCGACGAATTTGCCTCTTATAAAAGTCAAAGCCATCGCCAAAGTACTTGGAAATCATCCAAGAATTTGAACTCCTCAATGGCTCTCTACTTGGCAAGATCTTCATTCTTCTTCATCTCGACCATCTCTGCCTCCAACCTCGCGAAGGCTTTGGTCTTTGCTTTGAGCTCCTCGGTGGCCTTCCTTTCCCGATCACCGAACTCAGCCAATAACCCCTCCAGTTTAATGGC
>BRYF01000026.1:3585000-3610000 GCA_030159135.1 Actinidia polygama | reverse complement strand
TGCACATAGTGGACAACATGAATTTTTTGGACACGTCCTAGGAGGGGCACTAAATTGCCAACATAGGGTTGATAAGGGAGTAGAAGACCAAGAAAGGGCTAGTAATGCTAGGGAAGTTGAGGCCCAGATACGCATAATGAGGAACTAAATGAACCCTATACGGCAAACACTCACCTTAGCATTAGTACTTCCTACGCACCACACTACTTGAATCTTAAATCAAGAATGCTACTAGCTTTACCACAATTTCACGATTGTGAATCTAAAAGACCATACACACTTAAAAGATTTTGAGGACGCATGCTCTATATTTCAAAACAACTCATGCCCTTAGGAAGTCTTACTTCTAAAACTTTTCCCTTTTACTCTAAAGGATAAGGCCAAACTTTAGTTTAATTTACTAAGGTCGAGATCCATTCATTCTTGGAACACACTAGAAGGGGAATTCTTGAAAAAGTTCTTCCCTAGAATTATAGGGAGGCACTACGATGTGCCATATCTCAATTTGCATCAATTAGTGGTGAGAGTTTCTTTTAAGCTTAGTTACATGTCCACATCATAATTTTCCACAATGGCATATTATTAATATTTTTTATTCTTCATTGTCCCCACAAATAAAGATAATTCGTTGAGTCCATATGTGTAGGAACGTATCCAGATAAGACAACCAAATAAGCCTGTGAATACTTTGACTATTTAGCTAACTTGACTAATGATTGGGCCTATACGGGAACTCAAAACAATGTGACTAAAACTACCACTTTCATGCCCATACAACATGTAGGAACCAAATATCAATTTGCGGTATAATATGATATTAATGCTAAGCTCACAGCACTCACAAAGCAAGTGGAGGCTTTGGCATTTGCTAAGGCCACTACAGTTGTACCAAAAGAGACCTCAACAATTTATGCACTAATGATAATGGACCATAGCACTGATGTTTGCCCAATTGTGGCAGGAGTAAAAGAAGCACGTGGGCAAGTAAATGCGGTGAATCAATTTCCAAGGAGTGAGAATAATCCCTTCTCCAATACATGCAATCCAAGTTGGAGGAATCACCTTAACTTTAGGTGGCGACAAGAGGGACAACAAAATAGCAACAATTTCAACAAAACCCTCAAACCCTCCAACAACAACCGCAATCATACTTTGCACCTCAAACATACCCCACACAACAAGTTACACAAATGGTGCCCGTGTCTTATCCTATACAAATAGTTGCACCCCAATCGGCATTACAACTGGTACAATACCAACCTCTGCATAAGAGGAATGAGGATCATGAGTTACACACTAAAGTCACAAATTTGGATCAAGCACATGGGAGACTTGAGCAATTGAATACACGTCTTGAACAACAAATGGGAAATATGAACTCTTTACTTAAAAATTTTATAATAGCACAACAAGTAAAAGGGCGATTCCCCGCTCAACCCCAACAAAATCCAAAGCTTGTAAACTACATTGAAGAAACACATGAGCAGGTACAGGCCATCACAACCCTTAGGAATGGAAAACAAGTTGATAAAACCATTATTCTAAAAGAGATAAACCAAATGAAAGAGGATGAGTCTAGGGGGTTAGGACATGAAATTGAGAATAAAGAGAGTGAGAATGAAAAGAACAAGAGTGAAGAAAAAGAATATGAGAGTCATTCTGATCAATCTAATGAAGTGTCTAAGGATGTCATCATGGAGGATTTGAAACATGGTCCATTCCCACAGAGGCTTGCTAAAGCGAATAAAGTGAACTTGAATGCTGAAATTTCTGATGTCTTTAAACAAGTTCGAATTAACATTCCTATATTAGATTCCATTAAACAAATACCTTCTTACGCCAAGTTCTTGAAGGACTTATGTACTATTAAAAAGAAGTTGCATGTCAAAAAAATGGCAATGATGAATGAAAGTCAAAGCGTAATCGTCCAATATAAATCTATGCCGAAATATAAGGACCCCAGTTGTCCTACAATTTCATGTATAATCGGGGGTTATAGAATCGATCAAATACTTCTTGACCTAGGTTCTAGCATGAACCTTCTTCCATATTCTGTGTATAAAGAACTTGGTCTAGGAGAACTTAAGTCCACACGTGTTACACTCGAGTTAGCCAATCGGTTTGTTAAAGTCCCTAAAGGTATCGTAGAGGATGTGCTTATTCAAGTTGATACAATCTACTACTCGGTTGATTTTATTAATTTAGATACCCAACCTGTAGAGACCGAGTCATCTAAGCGTTATATTCCTGTTATTAGGATGACCCTTCTTAGCAACTACAAATGCCATTATTCATTATAGGAATAGGTTGCTTAAGCTTTCATTCGGTAATATTACCTTAGAGACCAACATTTTCACGATGGATAAGCAATTACCGAAAGTAGACCAAATTGAGGAGGTAGACTTCATTGAGTCTATCATCTAAGAACATGTGGACTATGAGTTCATGGAGTACCCAATTGAGAGAAGTTTAGTTTGGAGTGAGCCCAATGACCAATTGAAGTCTGAGTGTACATGTTTTAGGGATCTAGCTATTGCAAGGGGAGGGAGTGATTCCATCATGAATGTGGGTCATTAGACCCCTATTTTTGAACCCCTTGCCCTGCGTGCTATCAAGCTAGTTTCTTCTGAAGAGCAACTACCAATTCCTGAAAGAAAGTCTTTACCTTCTACCCTCAAGTATGCATTCCTTGGGGAAGGTGAATCATATTCTCTAGCCTATCTGAGGGCCAAGAGGCATCTTTATTGAAAATGCTTAAAAAACATAGGAAAGTCTTAGGTTGGACAATAGAGGACTTTCACGGCATTCGCTCTCTCATGTGCACACATCGTACATATCTAGAAGAGGAGTCTAAGCCTGTGTGTCAAATGCAAAGACGCTTAAATCCAAAAATGAAATAGGTAGTTAAAGGAGAAGTATTGAAACTTATCAATACGAGTATTATATATCCCATCTTTGATTCCAAGTAGGTAAGTCCAACCCAAGCCGTCCCTAAAAAGTCAGAAGCAACAGTAGTAAAAAATGAGCATAATGAACTAGTACCAACTAGGATCCAAACGGGCTGGAGAATGTGTATAGACTACCGGAAGCTCAATGCTGCAACTAGGAAAGATCACTTCCCACTTATGTTTTTGGACCAAGTCCTAGAATGAGTTGCGGGCCAGGCATTTTATTGCTTCCTATATGGTTATTCCAGCTATAACCAAATAGAGGTCGACTTAAAAGATCAAGATAAGACTACCTTCACGTGCCCTAGATTTGCCTTAATCCCTCGCCTTGTTACCAAGTGCCCTAGGAATTTTCCAAAGCCTACCTCGAAGGCACACTTGGCCACATTCAATCTTAGCTTATGTTCTTTAAGTATTGCAAATACCTTGGCTAGGCCCCTCAAATGGTTTGTCTCTATCTTGCTTTTAACCACCATGTCGTCGATGTAAGTGTCCAATGTTTTTTCCATGATTGGATCAAACATCTTGGTGACCATCCTCTGATATGTGGCTTTTGGCATTTTTTAACCTTAAGGACATGACCTTGTAACAGAATATGCCATGGGGTGATAAGGGCAGTTTTTTCTTGATCGGGTTCGTGTATTGCTATTTGGTGGTAACCTCGATATGCATCTAGGAAACTCATTCGAGCATGACCCAAAGTAAAGTCCACTAGTTGATCAATTTTTTGCAAATGAAAGCAATCTTTAGGACAAGCTCGATTAAGGATTGTGAAATCAACGCAGACTCTCCACTTGCCAGTTTTCTTATTTACCGTGACTATATTGGATAGCTAGCTCAGGTAAAGAACCTCCGTTATTGCACTTGCCTCTTTTAGTTTTTCTACCTCCTCTATCACAACATCCATATGCTTGGTTGCGGACCTTCTTCCCTATTGTTTTATTGGGTAAGCCTCCGGAAGGACGTTCAAATCATGTTTGATAAAGGTGGGGTCGATCCCGAGCATCTCGTACAGTGCCCATTTAAAAATCTCAATATTAACTACTAGAAACTAAATAAGCTCAATTCTCTCTCGTTCTTTCAGGTTTGCACCAGTGAAAAAGAAATATTCTTTAATCATATTAAGTTTTCTAAACAAATCATAGTACATCACCTCAATTGAACTTTCGGTGTCCACTAGGATTCTCTTGACGTCATAATTATGAACTCGCAGTTGGATGACCATAGGATCGGTTTGAGGGTGTTGGACCCGCTCTAGATCAACTTGGGTGAATGTGATGCTTCCTGGTTCAAATTGATACTTTCTTGGTTTTTTAGTGGTTGGTTGGATTGAGAGTACCTCATGCATTTGGCGTATGATGCGTATCTCCCCGCATATCTTATTCGCGAGATCGAAGGTGTGCGGTCCTCCGATCATGTGAATAGTTCATAAAGGAAGATCTTCTTCCATGGCCTTTCTAGTTTCTTATTGATGTGATCAAACCTTGAGTTAGGTCTGACCTCGACTTCCTCTGCCCGAGTTTTTTTCTAATCAACAAACTCTTTCAGATGCCCATCTTGAACGAACCAATCAAGAAAAACCTTAAGATCTCGGCAATTCTCGGTTCTGTGTCCTTTCTCCTCATGAAAGAAACACTTTCACCATTGATTGCGCCTTTTTGGGCCACCTCTCATAGGGGTGGGTTTCTTGAAGTATGGTTTATCTCAGATCCGAGTGAGAAGCTTTTAGATTGGTTCTTTAAATACCACGTTAATCTCTTGCCTCACCTAGCCTTCATAATCATTCGAGCTCTCCTTTCGTGTTTTGAACGGTGACTCTCCTTGGGGAGTTGACCATGTAGCTCGTTCTACTTGCCGGACATCAACCTTTAGCAAATCAAACATTTCAACCCAAAACATGAGGTCTTAGAGGTCGCTTGGAGGTTTTTCCCATAGTTTTTCTCTCGAAGTCAATCTGAGTTTGTAATTGACCATTGCCAGCTCTTTAGAACATTCCTCAATCTCATTATACATCTTCCAATAACATTTGTTGTAATTGCGAAGCGATTCCTTCCTTCCTTTTTTGGAGTGTTTGGAGAGAGCTGACACCCTCTGGTACTTTTATATTTATAACGAATCGAGCCACAAAAGACTTGGTAAGCTGGTAAAAACTTCCAATAGATCCTACGGGTACCTTGTCAAACCATTTTAGCCTAAGATTCTCTAGACTCTATGGGAATACCCTGCACATGAGTGCGTCAAGATGATTCCAAAGAGCCATCATTTGCTTGACGTGACTGACATGGGATCTTGGATCAAATTTTTCATCGTATAGTGGGAACTTTGGTAGTATAAATTTTTAGGGGTCCATTCCCTCGATGTCTTGGGAGAATGGTGTTTGTTACCTTGGGATTGACTCCTTTGATACGGATCTGGATGTATGGCTATTGATCTTGCTGGAATGATGGTTTTGGCTGGTGTTACTACTGTTAGGTTGTGAAGCTTAGCACGCAGATCACCTTCTCAGTTTCATTTGGCATTGATTATTTCGCGAAGATCTATGCCGAAATGAGCTCAGCTCGGTGATACCTTCCGCTTACTCGATGCCACAGACTTGCTATCATTTTGGCTTTCCAAGTCAACACAGGATTCACGTCACTTCCCCTTCCAACCTCCCCGAGGTGAGTCTTTTAATATTTTAGACCTTCCCTCAGAAGGTCCTTCTACCACTTGGGTAGGCTTCCTTAGTTTGTTATCAATTAGATTTTGTGCTATTTTTACCAATTGGTTTTGCAGATGCTTGATGGTAATGTCCTGTCGATCTCCTCCCTTAGGGAGCGACCTGCTCTCTGCCTAGAGGTGGCCTTGGACGTCCTTTAGGTATCGGCTAGTAGTTTAGCCCTTCTATCACTAGGAGTTATGGGTGCACGAGAGGACTCCCTTTAGGTTTTGCGACTGCCATAACAGTTTTTACTTTATGATGCCATTAAGACTAGTAGCCTATAGTTAATTTTCCACAGACGGAGCCAATTGTGGGGTATAGTGTTTGTGACATAGAAGAAAGAAGATCGAAGATAGACACATGCGGTTTGGACGAAGATGGTTGCCGACAATTGTTGGTTGTTGTAGCCAAGTTGTAACACAAAAATAAAGAGTTCGACCACCGGAGTTGTTTTCAAAAAATGTCTCTCCAACGGTCAAGTTAGTTGACTAGAGAATCAAAGTGTATGAAGAGAGAGAGAGAGAGAGAGTAGAAACTTCGAGTAACTAAGCTTGCATACCTTTAACAGAATAAGTGTTGGCCTTATATAACTCAATTCACCGTGTGCCTAGGTGCGCCAACTGTCATATCACTGGATAGACTACAGCTCGACATGTGCTTGAGCGTGCTGACTACTGTGTCAGTAAGTAGGCGAATGACCCAGCCATGCCTATAGGGCCTGGTTGATAGTTGATCATCATGTCATCGAGATCTCGATTCAGGCATGATGGCTGTCAGACGAAACCTTGCCAAGCAAGTTACCTTCTATCCCTTGATGTGCCTTGGGATTGCCCTCGACTGTTGCTCATCAACAGAGCTTTGGCACGGTGACCCTGCCGAGCTTGCTATAGAACGACAACTCAGTAGTGATGCTTATCTTACTTTGGAGAGAGATAATGTTCGGTAGTGTCTCAACCGAGCTTTGGCGCAAAGACCCCACCGAGCTTACCTATCCTAGCAAAGCTGAAACGTGTAGTAGTGTATTTTATCACCTTATAAAAGCGTATTGGAAAGTGTATAAAAAATTATAAAAGTGTATTTAAAAATATGAAACATGCATTGAGAATCAAATTTTTTATCATTTTGTACACCGTAACCACCTGTCAATAGGCTGTGGTTAACAAGACCCAAATTTTATTAATGTCATCCATGTGAAATATCTCATCTTTTTATATTTAAAAGGCCTAAATTTCAGTGTTTATTTGGTTCAATAAAGTTTAAATTGGTTAATCAATGATTTTGGCCTGTCTATCGCGGACGCTTCTTTAGAAAAATGTCAAAATTCAAAGAATCGATCAAAGAAAAGCATGCTGGGGCTATAAAAGTTTTGGAACGACTTACTATTTCCCCCCTTTCAACAATGTTTTTTCTAAACACAATTTTCTTAAATTGAGTTCATTTTGATCATCTTGTTATATTTATATTTAGAGTTTTTAAGCTAATCTAGCTAAAGAAAACAACATTTTTTGGTCCAAAATAAGTTCGGTTTTATTTTCTTAGCTTAAAAAGCCATCCTAAAACGGACCTTTGTGTAGTTTTATATTTTTTGACTTTTACAACATCACCTAAAAAATTAAAAAGCACAAAATATTGAGCTTCACGAACATTTATTTTTTATTTTTTTTATTTTTTTTTATTTTAAAAAAGTAATTCTGATAAGGGATAGATTTACACCTACCAAAATAGTTGTTCCTAAAGAAAAAAGACGAGCCATGTCGCCTTACTCCGCTTGTGATGGCCAGTTGGTTGCCCACCGCCAACAGACATCACTTAGTCAATAACAGTTTTCATCCATGTTGCCAGATCCTTTGGAACGAAATATACGCGCCCTCCAACTAGCTTTATTCAGCTACGATCTCCGCCAATCACTCCACGATCTTCTCCCATGATCTCTGACCCTTACCCCATTATTTCTGTACACGGTTGAATTCTATAATTGCGCCACCTTCTCCTCAGGCAGTTGACATTCGTCCACATATAAAAAAAACTCTCCTACCTCCAAAAAATGGGTAAGTTGAATTGTGCATTTGTCTAGAGCATTATTATACTCGAAGTTCTATTTTCTCTCTTAAGGACCTGATCTCTACGCTAGAGGGATTTTGAGTTGCTTCATCAAGGCCGATAACGTTTACTTTCTTGTGTAACTACCCAAATTATTTTTTTGAACAATTATAACTGTTGATTACTCTCTCCAAATAATTATCTCAACAAACTCCATGAGCTAGGTAGGGTGAACCTTAGCACAAACGCAGGCAGCAGGCTTGCTAGCTGACTTTGTTGCCTACCCCCGTCCCCCGTATGGCAAACTACGGTCCCTTCCAAAAAAGCCACCCTTTTGGAAGGAAAAAAAAAAAAGAAAAGAAAAAAGAGCTGACTTGAGTATGTCAAGCATGCACGTGACACGTACGGTCCTTGTGTTCGAGGATTGAGCAAGAGCTTTTCATAACTGCCCCCAATCACCAACGGATATCCCACTACAAAACTCGTAGCCCAATCCTCGAACCCAAATACTCAAACTTCATTCATCTAGACTTTGTATTACCTTAACATAATTGTTTTATTGAACAGATTACATAAACAAATTAACATAATTGTTTATTGAACAGATTACATATATAGATTTCAAAAATGATAAAACATAATAATCAAGAATTACTATAAACAGAAACTAAAATTCTGAAGTTACAAATCTAAATGAGAAAGTAGAACAGAATCTACAAATCAGCTGAGCCTCGTGTTTCACATGATATTTTTAAAGAAGATTTGTCCTTCATCGGTGTTGAGTTAAATAGACGTCGCCCTCGAGATAAAATTTTTGTCAATAAGTTTCGTATCCCCGAAAGAAAAAAAAAGTTTCCTAGCCTTGTGGGTTTCAGTTAATTTGGAGCTGATGGTCATGAAAGCCCAAATTAGATTGTCTTGAGAACAAGCAAATCTTGTTGGGCCTTCTTACTGGTCTTGGGCCATGTATGAATCCTAGCCATTAGATAGCACAAGTTAACCCTTTTATGGGCCTAGTTGGTATAGGTCAAATTACTCTGAAACAGGGTCACTCTCCTTTCATATAAGATGGACCCAACAAAAGTTTTTTCTGTGGGTTGTGCTCGCTTGTGAGTTGCAGTTGCTTATATCTGTTATTCCACGTACACATTATCTAGCCAAGAAATTTTAATGAACCACATCCGTCCTAGGGTGCAACAAGGGCATTGTGCATTTAAGTGGGGAGTGTATTATTCCATATTGTTATGATAGCAAAGACTAAAATAACATAATACCTGTAGTTGCATATATCTGTTATTCCAGACATTATCTAGCTGAGAAAAGTTAATCAACCACATGCGTCATACGGGGCAACAAGGACATTGTGTATTTAAGTGGGGAGTGTATTATCCCACCTCGTTATGATAGCAAATACTAAAATGACATAGATGATCACTTTAAAGGGCATTTTGTAATCATCCCAAATATCGGTTAAGGGCATTTTGTAATCATCCCAAATATCGGTTTTGAACAATATTTTATATGATTTGAGCTGATCCGAGACAGTTTACCTCGCCGTTATGAAGACTTGATCGCCAATACCTTGCTTGATCTCTGTTGAGTTCCCCGAATTCCTCCTAGATGTTCTCACCTCCCTACACACCTCGTGGTGCCCCTCTCCGAAATGGTTCATCTCGCCGCAAGGGGGGCTCACCTCACCATTCACCTTAAGGACGAGGTAGAGCTGTCAAATGGGCCGGCTTGATCTAGCCTGGCCTGAATTTAGTTTGGACTTTTTGGGCTTTGGATTGGGCTGGGCTAGCCCGAAAAAAAAATAGGTCAGGCTCGGACCGGGCTTAACTTTGTTAGTAGTCGACCCAGACCAAAAATCGGGCTTTTATACTTCGAGCTCGGGCCAGGCTTTGAATCATCCTGTTCGGGCTGTTGCCAAAAATAAATAGACAGGCACCAATAAATTTTTCCGTCACAGATATCTCTCCACTAGATTTTGCTTGCATCATCATTACCTTCCCCTATCTCTCTCTATAAAAACTCTACTCTCACTCTAAAAAGTACACTGGTGCACCTGCAATAGCCACCCTCCTTTATCATCACACAATTAGATTGTTGCCTTAGAAATGACTAATGAGTGGCACTGCACCACCAAAGAAAGCAACGTTCTCTTTCTATGTATATATATGTTTTTCTATATCTATTTGTTGTATATCCTTGGTTTTTAACCCATGTGTAGAGGTGTCAAACGTGCTCGCCGTGCCATGTCGTGCCACTTTTCTTCCGTGTCAGTCGTGCTTCGTGTCATGCCGTGTCAGGCCTATTTACTTAATCGTGCCATGTCGTGCCATTTTTAATTATGCCGTGCCATTTTTAATCGTGCCGTGCCGTGTTGTTTTTCTTTATTCGTGTTGTGTCGTGCCGGCTCGCTTACTTAATCGTGTCGTGCCGTGTCGGCCCGCTAACTTAGTCGTGTGACTCGTATCGTGCCGTGTCGTGCTCGTCTACTTTATGGGTCATGAGTCTATCATAACATTGACAAGTTTAATTCATTTAATTAAAATTTAGGTCCATGACAAGTCAAAATTTAATTTTTATATTTTTTTATTCAAAAATTTATCTTTTTTTTATTATGGCAAATCAATTTATTTAATTAAATTTTATTTTAATTTATCTAATAATTAATCATTTATTGACACTTCTGTGTCGTGCCATGTCAATTACCGTGTCGTGCCCGTGTCGTGTCTGACTAAATTCGTGTCGTGTCGTGCTAAACCAAGCCAACTATCGTGTCGTGCCAGTGTCGTGCCCAACTTTGACTGTGTCGTGCCCATGCCGTGCCCAACTTTGACTGTGACATGCCGTGGCGTGGCGTGGCGTGGCGTGCCAGGCCAACTACCGTGCTGTGCCACACCATTTCCGTGCCCCTACTCGTGTTCGTGCCTGCTCAGACCGTGTCGTGCCATGCCATGCCCAACTTATACCGTGCCCAAAACGTGCCCGTACTGGGTTTTTTCGTGCCGTGCCGGCAAGGCACGCTTGACACCTCTACCCATGTGTGATGTGTGGCTCTTCTCTCTATCTTTTGATTAATGGGTCCATTGCCTTTCCCCCTCTCTCTCTGGACTCTATAGAGGCCCTGTTTTCTTAACTTTTTGACACACTATTTTTCTTTGTTTTTATGAGGGGGGTGGTTGCTTTATTTAGCAGACCCGTTTATGTTTTGGGCCTTGAAATCTTGTGCGTGGATTGAGAGAAGAGAGAAAGAGCCAGAGAAGCCATGATTCTTCGTGAGGCTTGAAATTTGGAAAACTTTGAACTTTAGTTTATTGGGTTCTGTGTTCTTGAAGAAAATAGTATTTTCAATGTTTTTTTTTATGTAAGTGAAGTTTTTTTTTTTAAAAAAAATTTTTTGGAAGCACGTTTGGGCTCGTTCGAGCTCGGGCTCAGCCTGTATGGGCTCGGGCTCATTCAGGTTCGGGCCTATTCGGGCTTTCGGGCTTGATTTTAATGAAAAGCCTGAGATGTTAATTAGCAGGCTCGAGCTCAGGACCGTTCGGGCTCGGACTAGGCTAAGGTTGTACGGAATCATGCCAGACTCGGGCAGTTTGCGAGCTGCCCAGCCTGTTTGACAGCTCTAGGACGAGGTGAACACGGGGCCTTATCTCCTCTAGTGCTCACGCCTAGGATCTTTAGATTGAGCAATGACCCCATTATTATCACAATAAATTATAATGGGTAATTGAGCTTGTGGAACTACACCCAACTCCAAGAGAAAATGTTTAAGCCAAATTGCATCTTTAGCTGCTTCGGTAACTGCTACATACTCTGCTTTAGTTGTTGAGTCAGCAATACATTGTTGCTTTATACTCCTCCAACTGATAGCTGCTCCCCCAAGAGTGAACACATATCCGAAAGTTGACTTTCTAGAATCCATGTCTAACATGAAATCTAAATCTATGTAACCGACTGTAATTAAATCTGAACTTCTGTAGGTCAACATATAATCTCTAGTCCTTCTCAAGAATTTGAAAATACGTATCACCGCGGTCCAATGTTCTGGTCTAGGATTAGATTGATATCTGCTGACCATGCCCACTGCATAACAAATATTTGGTCTAGTGCAAAGCATAGCATATATTAGGCTTCCTACTACTGAAGCATAAGGAATTACCTTCATGTATTACTCATCCTCAAAAGTCTTTGGACAATATTCCTTAGATAGAGGAACTCCATGCCTGAAAGATAATAACCCTTTTCTGGAGTTATGCATGGCAAACTTGATAAGAATTGTCACACCTCCAACTAAATTATACATAATTAATGCTAAGTAGATGAGATGTGATCGCACAAGTCACCCTGCGAACGACTCCTGTATCCACCACAATACTCAATTGCATAAAGATTACACTATTAGCATACACTGAAAAGTAAAACCAAACACACAAGATAGATATACATAAACATTCTAAAATGAAATACAAACACATTTGTCTTTAAAACATAAAATATTTATACAACCGACACAAAACTATATAAAGGCGAGAACTGTCCCAAGTTCTGCCAATGACATCCCAACCCACCAGGAAAGTCACCACGTCTAGGACCACAACCATAGTGAACCAGACAGCTATCCATATCTCCTCTCCTACCAAAACAATTTGTGTGGGCATGAGCTAACAGTCAACATGCTCACGATATATAATCAAATTCATATAGAATGATATAGAAACACCATCCATCATAGATATTCATAAATAAAGATCAACAATGCAATGATGCATCACCCACATGTGCGCGCAAGCTTAGATAATGTTGGCCCAAATATCGACGACTCGTTATCAAGGATGCCCCATGTCGACACCGTATAAGATCAACCCCACATCGGCATAACCTTTAGGTTAACCCCACATCGGCATAAACTTTCACCATGTAATGCATTGGCATACAATATGCAATGCCACCTCATATGTATATCATCATCGATAATATATCAACTCACCTCATATGAATATCATTATCAACATTATATCAAGTCAATCAATTCAATTCAATATGAATACGACTATCCGTATATTCATCCCACCTATCACTGCACACACACCGCGATAAGACTACACTTTAAGTTTCCCTGAAGTCCCTTCTCTTTCCTTAGCTCCTGTCATTCACAATTTCATCAATGTATGAATACAATGTATAAATCAATAATGATAACAATATGCACTGTCCACACACATCTCATATGCAACTTATCTAAGCTTAAATGGGCTTAACTAGTACCTACAATTGCAATACCCCCTCCCAATGCAATGTTTCAATGCGATGCATCAAGGTTATCCAACATAGGCCTAGGTATTCAAAAGTTGTTACGCCAACATTTTATCTCCTTTTAAGCTCCCATGTAATGCATCAAGGTGATGCATTATGCCTCAATATGATATATCAAAGTGTTGCATAACAGGCCTAGGTGTTTGAAGGTTCTAAGAGCAAAATTGCCCCAAATCCTGCTAGCATTCGAACGCCCCCTCTAGCGTTCGAAGTCTACCCTTATTTAACTTGGCATTCGAACGTCGCGTTCAAACCCTAACTAACTCCAATGTCCTGGGTTCAAAGATAGCTTCCTCTCCATTAACCTAACCAACTCCAATTCACCTCAATACACTCCCATAAGTGATCTAAAATTATAAAATGATAAGAAAACACTATGAACAAGAAACTAACAAACTAAAACACACAAAATATGCATAATTTGGGTTTCTTCCATGGAAACCCTCATCTTCTTCTTCCTCTTCCTCTTCCTCTTTCTTCCTTCCTCCATTTCTATGGCTATGACACACACACATGCTAATCTAACTATGATTCATATGAAATGAGATAAATTGTACCTCTAGTGATGAAAACTAAATGAAATCTCCTTTTTCCCTATCTTTTCTTCTTCTTCTTCTATCTCTTTTCTCTTCCTTTCTATCTTCCTCTTAAGTGATCTATCAAGCACCTTCTTTCTCTCTCCCCTCTCTTGGCAACCTCCCTCTTTTGGCAGCCCTATAGATACATGTTTGTGTCTATCTTTCTTATATGGCACACACACACACACACATACACACACTCATATAATCCCACACACTCACACACATGACTCACACAAGCACCTCACTAATCACTCATTAGCTTAGTTAATCCTATTTAAGTTAATTAATCATGCTTAAACTAATCTAAACATGGTGATTAATTAGACTAATTAATCATGGATTAAGCATGGTTTATCATACTTAATCGCACATTAATCACACACTAATCACGCTTAAAAATATGAATTTCGCACCATATGTCACACACATTAAACTAAGCTAGTCAAGCACCTCAATTAGCCTAATCACCTTATATATATGCATGCAAGTAAGCTAATTATAAGATTAAGAGATTAGGGTCTCACAACTCTTCCAGCCTTAAAAAATTTTGCCCTGAAATTCTCATACCTTGTGGTAGGAACAAGTATGGATATTGTCCTAGTATAGACTCTTCACTTTCCCACGTAGCTTTTTTTACTATTGACTTCTCCAAAGCACTTTCAATAATGGTATCACTTTGTTCTGAAGGACTTACTCTCTTCGGTCTAGAATTTGAATCGGCTCCTCAACATAGCTTAAATCATCTTCTAACTCCATTGGTTGCTGCACCAACACATGTGATGGATCTGCTATATATTTCCTCAACATAGATACATAGAATACATTGTGGAGTTTGGACATTTTTGGTAGTAAAGCCAATCTATAAGTTGTTGTGCCAACTCTCTCCACTATGGTATATGGACTAATGTACCTTGGATTCAATTTACCTTTCCTCCTATATCACAACACCTCTTTCCATGGATAAACTTTTAAGAATACTTGATCTCCCACCTCAAATTCAAGTTCACGTCGATGATTATCATCATAACTCTTCTGTTTACTTTGTGCAACCTCAAATATTCATGAACTATTTTGATCTTCTCCGTTGTGTCCTGGATCATTTCTAGACTCAACAATTGTCTTTTACCTACTTTAGTCCAACATACTGAAGTTCTACATCTTTTACCATACAATGCCTCAAATGGTGTCATTTCAATGCTAGTCTAATAACTATTATTATACGCAAATTCCATCAAAGCAATGTAATAATTACAGTTACCTTTGAAATCTAGCATACAAGCTCTCAACATATCCTCCAAAGTTTGAATAGTCCTCTCATATTGTCCATTTGTTTGAGGATGAAATGCCGTGCTAAACTTCAATGTTGTGCGTATAGCTTGTTAAAGACTTGGCCAAAATCTAGATGTAATCTTGGATCCCTGTATGAAATAATAGACACTGGTGCTCCATGCAATCTCACAATCTCATTCACATATAGTCTTGCATATCTATCAAGTGTATATTCATCTTCTCTGAAAGAAAATAAGCTGACTTAGTCAGTCTATCAATAATCACCCAAATAAAATCAAAGTCAGTAGAAGTCTTTGAAAGTCCCACCACAAAATCCATAGTTATATGCTCCCATTTCCACTATGGAATTGGAAGAGGTTGCAATAAACCTACCGGTTTTTTATGTTCAGTTTTCACATGTTGACAAGTTAAGCATCTTGCCACAAAATCTGCAATGTTCTTCTTCATACCTGGCCACAAATAAATTTCTCATAGATCTCTATACATCTTTGTACTTCCTAGATGCATAACATACAATGACTAGTATGCTTCTTCCAAAATGTCTTTCTGTATCATCGGCTCATTCGGTATACAAAATCAACTCCCAAACATCAAAGCACCATCATCAAGTATTGAAAACTCGGTGCTCTGCTCACACTTAATACAAGCTAGTCTTTCTGTAGACTTCCTACTCAAAGTATCGGCCACCACATTGGCTCTTCCCGGATGATAATGGATTACACATTCCTAATCTTTGATTAGCTCCATCCACCTCCTCTATCGAGCATTCAAATCTCGCTGTGTAAACAAGTATTTCAATCTTTGATGATCCATAAACACTTCAAAAGATTCCCCTTAAAAGCAGTGTCTCCACATCTTCAACGCAAATACTATTGCAGCCAACTCCAAATTATGTATAGGATAATTCCTTTCATGAATTTCTTCTACAGATATTACATGCCCCAAGAATGGTACTCTATCATCCAAAATTCACATTTACTAAACTTGGCATATAACTATTTATCTCGCAAAGTTTGTAACACAAGTCTTAAATGTTTTCCATGTTCTTCTTGATTCCGAGAGTAGACCAATATATCATCTATAAACACAATGACAAAGAAATCAAGAAAAGATCAGAATACCCGGTTCATCAGATCCATGAAAATATCAGGTGCATTCGTCACTCCAAAAGGCATCACAAAAAATTCATAGTGACCATACTGAGTACAAAATGTAGTCTTTGATACATCACTATCCTTCACTTTTTAGCTGATGCTACCCAGATCTTAAATCAATCTTAAAAAATACACAAGCACCGTGCAGTTGATCAAATAAATCATCTATCTGAGATAAATGATACTTGTTCTTTACCGTGATTTGATTCAACTGTCGATAATCTATACACAGTCTCATAGTACCATCCTTCTTCTTTACAAATAAGCTGGTGCACCCCATGGCAAAACACTTGGTTGAATGAAACCCTTCTCAAGCAAGTATTGTAATTGAACTTTCAACTCTCGCAATTCAGATGGTGCCATTCTATATGGAACAATAGAAATAGGTGTGGTTCCAAGCAATGACTCAATAAAAAATTCCACCTCCCTATCTGGTATCATCCCTGGAAGTTCATCTAAAAACACATCTAAAAAGTCTTGAACAACAACAAGATCAGATAACTTCAATTATGCTTTAGTTGTATCAATAATATGAGTCACGCCCCGCAACTCGGCCTATGTGGATCGTGGGCACGTGATGGCCGACGGCTGGCCGCGAAGGCCAACTTACCTGTCTTCTGATTGATCTCCTGTGCAGTATCATTTAAAATGACATAAATTTTTCTTTTGTGGAAACATAATTATATTAAAAATAATAAAGTGTCAAGTCCATACTGTACACAGAGCTGTGCCTAAGTTCAACTATTTACATACATTTCATGGCCAAATTAAATTATACATATTATGGCCATATATTTTTACATAACATAAGGCCCATAGGCTACAAAAATAAATCCGCATGATGCCTTCTTCAATAGAAGAAATGAGATAAGGAGGAGGCACAACGCCAAATCCTTCAAAGATTAATCCTGAATGAGCAAACGAGTGAAACACTACTCGCTTAAGCTCGTAATCAATGAGTGCACGTTAAGAAGACAACCAATCCATCCCTAGGATGACGTCAAAATCATGCATCTCCAAGGGTATAAGATCTACAAACATGGGTACATTATTGACACGAATTTTGCAAGACTTATACACTCTATCACATGACATAGTATCCCCAGAGGGTAAGGACACTAATAACTTACACTCTAGGGGTACTGGGAAGACAGTCAAGTATTGCTCAAAATAACTCTAAACAAAAGAATGGGTGGAACCAGAATCTATAAGGACGTGTGCAGGTTGACCACAAATGGGAAGCATACCTGACACAACTGCAGTGGTAGTTGGAGTATTCCCTAATACAAGCGTAAATGCTTGACCCTGTCTTGGTTGATTGTTTCTTCTTCCCGATTGAGGTTGCTGTACTAAGGCTTACGCCGATGTTCCAGCTCCTTGAATTATATTCCTCGTTGAACAATCTTTTATTTGGTGTCCTTCTTGGCCACACCCATAATATGCTCTACTTCCCATGCGACACTCGCCCCAATGCTTCCTCTGACAAGTCAGGCATGTCGGTGCTTCATTAGATTTACTGATTTTTGGATTCCCAGCAATTCTCAGCGGGGTCGACAAATTTCCAGTTGAAGATCCCGAACTCTGTCATTTCGAACTTGGTGCTCTACTTGTACTTCCTCCTAATTTTTTCTTTCTATTTTCCCGGAATTGAAACATCTCATTCAAAGTTCCTTCAGCAATTAGGGTTGCATGAAGAACCTTCTGATGAGTGGGTAACCGTAATATATCTACCTTATTTTTGACGTTCCATCGTAATCCTGCTTCAAACCTTCTCGCCTTGCGAGACTCTGTCGACACTATATGAGGGGCATAACGTGACAACTCCATAAACTTAGCATTATATTCCACTACTGTCGTGTTCTCTTGCTTCAAATTTAGGAATTCTTGAACTTTCTGATCTCGAACCATCTCTGGAAAGTACTCCTCATTGAATACTTTCAAAAATTTGGGCCATAACCACAACGGTTCCAATGGCTTCTTCAATTGCCACCAAATTAATGTGGCTCCTTCAAACGTGAACGTGGTAAATACCACCTTCTGCTCTTTTGTACATGGTAGAACTTCAAACACCCTCTCGATACCCAATAGCCAAGACTCCGCAGCCATGGGATCTGGGTTTTCGTAAAAAGTTGGGGGCTTAAGTTGTTGAAATTGCTTAATTGTAGTACGGGGCATCATATCTGCTCCTGGAACTGGCATTGCTGGTTGCTCAAGCGCATTGTCATGGTTATTGTTGTGAACCTCGTGGACTACTTGAACTAATCCTTCAACGATTCTCTCTGTACGGTCGATTCGGCCTTCGGGCTCTGCTGCCCCTCTACGGCCTCGACCTCTTCTAGGCGGCATATCTTCTACAAACACAGTAAATGTTTAGACGCATATCATAACAATAGTTATACGGTGTCTTAGTATAACATAACATACAACATATAGCACCTAACGCATTATTCTAGTAAGTCTCAGACTTCTATGTAGACGTGACTCTATCATCGTATGGTGCAAACCTATAGCTCTGTGTACTACATAAATCCAAGGCTTTGATACCACTCTGTCACGCCCCGCAACCCGGCCTATGCGGATCGTGGGCACGTGATGGCCGGCGGCTGGCCGCCAAGGCCAACTTACCTGTCTTCTGATTGATCTCCTGTGCAGTATCATTTAAAATGACATAAATTTTTCTTTTGGAGAAACGTAATTATATTAAAAATAATAAAGTGTCACGTTCATACTGTACATAGAGTTGTGCCTAAGTTCAACTATTTACATACATTTCATGGGCAATCTAAATTATACATATTATGGTCGTACATTTCTACATAACATAAGACCCATAGGCCACAAAAATAAATCCACATGACGCCTTCTTCTATGTCTCTTCTAATTGGCTATCTGAAATTTATTTATTTTTTAAAACGTAAGTTAAAGCTTAGTGAATAACATCAATGAATGAACATAAAATACCATGGATGATTTTCATATCATACGTACATTATATACATAAAACATGTGAGCATGAATATAACTTTTTCTTGAAATATAACTTTTATAAACGTGACGCTCACATTAACATTTCATACATACTTCTATAGTCATACATGACATATTTGAAAGATGCACATAGGCATGTCATAGCTGAAAACTTGTAACAACTCGGCTGAACTGAGTGACCGTATAGGTCGGGTGGCTCTTTTGGCCTGAGATATCTCGACTTGCAGATGATTTTATTTCACGTCCCACATCTACCTTAAGACTATCTGACTTTAAGTTCCGTCAGAGAGGACTCCGAGTGTCACCATACATGCATATTCTGAACATACTTTATTTTTCAATCAATCATATATCCTTGGATTTCAATACATAATATAACAACATTTGCATACTTTAGAAGATATGGCATTTATATCTTAACATACTCATTTTATGCATTGAAACATGGAAAACATTTTATATATATAATATACATTGAAAATACATAAGTTTTGCCCATGTCATTGTGTTACTTACCTGATTTTTCTTGTCTAGGCTCTACGCTCGGTGTTCCTACATATAAGGATACAGTATATCAATTCACTTTAAGAAAAAAGGCTGAAACTAATTTCATTTAGGCTTGGCGTTCGAACGTTGGAATTGGTGTTCGAACTCTAAGACTCAAATGGATGACCGTTCGAACGCTCAAAGTGTTCTTCAAGTGGCGTTCAAACGCCTAGGCAAAATCTTCAGACCGTTCAAACGCTGTTCTTGGGCGTTCGAACGCTCACTGGATGAAACCGTAGGAATAGTAACTGAACTCTAATAATTTCTTCAAATCTTCTCCAACACAACTCAAATCTTTATAAGTTTTTAGCATATGAAGGATGCCCTAAAGAGACTTACATAATTCAAATTCAACCATTAATTTGAACCCTAGCATGCTAGATCTAGAATTTAAAGTTAAGACTTTAACTTAACAAAAATTGAGGTTTTGAAGTCTTACTTCTTCCAAATGCTTCCTTGAGCTTTCAAAAATGGCTCCCTAGCTTAAGTTGAGTTCCAAAGTCTCATTCTCTCTCTCCTATTTCTTCTCTTTCCTCTTATTTTTTTTCTCTTTTCTTCTCTTCTTTTTCTCTTTCTATACGTGAATGTGTGTGCGTGGTTGGGAGTGAAGTGTGTGGTTATGAAGTATGGGTGTGTGGCTGTGAAAGCTGGTTTGGGAAATGATCCCATGTGGTTTGCCCATTTTTGCTTTCATGTTCCCTTTTTATTTTCTACTTTTACTGTTGGCGTTCGAATGCCCCTTTTTGCGTTTGAATGCTAAGAAGGATTTTTGACACTGACGTTCGAATGCCAGTTCGAACGGTAAGAAAGAATTTGGTTCACCAGGGTTCGAACGCCTTGCTTACAGTTCGAAATGTGCGAGAGCTTGAAATTTGATTTTTAGCCTTGGCATTCGAACTCCCATATGGGCGTTCGAACGCCTAGAGGAAAACTGGGTTGAATTTACAAGTTTAAGGCCTTAAAGTTTTCTAGCAAATTTTGGGTCTCCTTGACCCTTTTCTTCAATTAGTCCACCTTAATTATTGTAAGTGGCGTATTTAAGACGATTAATGGAATTTACTGATTTGGGGTGTTACAATATGTGCAAGATATCCCTCACATCCTTTCTATAATAATTTCCTTGCTTTCACAGTCGAAATCAAACAAGTTGGAACTATATCCCGTTTACCTTGAAGATTAAATTCCGATTCATTCGGCATTTTGAAAATCAGTTCCTTCTTCAAACAATCAATTGAAGCATGGTATGTAGCTAACCAGTCCAACCCCAAAATCAAGTCAAAATCATGGATGTTCAATGGCATCAAATTAACTAACAACTCCTTCTCACCAATTTTTATAACACAATCTTTATATACTTCCTCCACTAATATCACATCTTCCATAGGGGTAGATACAAGTAAGGGTTATGGCAATGAACTACATGGTCTATCTAGATGCATACAAAATGCAGTAGCAACAAATGAATGGGTAGCACCCAGATATATCAACACGTGTTTTCTCGTTATTGACTAATAACGTACTTGTTACTGCATTAGGAGTGGCTAGACCATCTTTTTGCATCATGGCATAAACTCGAGCTTGAGCACGTGGTTCTAGAGTAGTTTCCTCTCCTTACCGTGTAGTTCTAGTTGTTGCTTTACTCCCACCAACTACACTGCCTACCAATGAAATTGTTGTAAGCTTTTGAGTACAATCCCTTGCCATATGTCCTATCTATCCACATTGATAACATTTATCGGCCTAAGGCATTGGACAATCTCTAATTATATACCCCTCAACTCCATACCGATAATAGATAACTCCTCCTGTATTGCCAGATCTCGCAGTAGTAGGTCTAGTTGGTAGCCTCCTTGATCTTCTACCTCTAGAACTTCCCACAACCCTCAAATTACTAGACCTTGCTCCCCCTGCACTAGTCTATACTCGGCTTTGTTCCACCGTTGTTATCACTTCTGAAGACCTTTGTCGTGATGGTCCAGCTCCCAAATCAAACCTCCTCTTCTTGAATTGTTCCCGTCTATCCATAAATTCTTTCACATCACATTCCACAATTTTAGACTTGTTCACCAATTCTGCATATCTAGTAATCTCAAATGCAGACACACAAGACTGGATTGGCAAGTCTAAGCCCTGTTCAAATCACCTACATTTTGCATCTTGTGCCAATTCAGGTGCAAATCGAGACAAGGCCGAGAATTGATCTTCATACTCCACTATTGACACTCTCCCTTGCTTCAATGTAATGAAGTCTTGCTCTTTCTGAGTACGTTAAATGCGAGGAAAGTATTGATCATTAAAGATTTCCAGAAACCATTGCAATGTAATTAAAACTCCTCCAAGTTCAGCATTCATCATTCTCCTTATAGCTTGCCACCAATTACGTGCCTCTCCCTTCAACATGAATGTGACCAAAGATAATTTTTGTTCTTCAGTCACTTCCATCACTTCAAAAATAGCATCTAATTTCTTCAACCATTCTTCATCCACTAGTGGATCAGTTACTCCCATAAACTCAAGTGGATTCAACTTCATGAATTGATCATGCAATGTCGTACCTCTGCTAGGCTTGCTATCTGATACTTCATATATTGTGCTATCAGAGTGGCCAATCTATCAGTTGCATCAGGATAATTTTGGACATGTGGTTCATGCTCTCCTTCTTCTACTCCTTTAATTGAATTTAATGACTCCTCATCTGCCATTCTTTCTTTCTGCATCAATTTATGATTAACATATTAAATATATAATATCACACTTTCCTTAACAACTTAACCGACTTCGACAACACCCGACAACACCCTTTGGTTCACTACGATCCTAGACACCAATACCACAATATAGACTCAGTTATATAATTTGGCTTTAAACCACAGCTTTGATACCAAGCTATCATTCCCCCAACCTAATTATACATAATTAATGCTAATTAGATGGGATGGGATTGCACAGGTCATCATACCTGTGAACGACTCCTGTATCGACCATAATACTCAATTGCATAAAGATTACACTATTAGCAAATACTGAAAGTTAAAACAAAAAACACAAGATAGATATACATATACATTCTGAACTAAAATTCAAACACATTGTCTTTAAAACATAAAACATTTATACGACCGACATAAAACTAAACAAAACTATATAAAGGCGATAACCATCCCATGTTCTGTCAATGACATCCTAACCCACTATGAAAATCACCACGTTTAGGACCACAACCACAATGAAACAGACAGCTATCCATATCTCCCCACCTACCAAAATAATCTGTGTGGGCATGAGCTAACAGTCAATATGCTAATGATAGATAATCAAATTCATATAGAATGATATAAAAACACCATCTATCATCGATATTTATAAATAAAGTCAACAATGCAATGATGCATCACCCACATATGCGCGCGAGTTTAGATAACATTGGCCCAAATATCGACCGCTCGTTATTAAGGATGCCCCACATCGACACCCTATAAGATCAATCCCACATCGATTAATCTTTAGGTTAGCCCCACATCGGCATAACCTTTCACCCTATAAGGCATTGGAATACAATATGCAATGCCACCTCATATGTATATCATCATTGATAATATATCAAGTCACCTCATATGAATATCATTATCAATATTGTACCAAATCAATCAATTCAATTCAATATGAATACGACTATTCGTATATTCATCCCACCTATCACTGCACACACACCGCGATAAGACTACGCTTTAAGTTGCCCTGAAGGCCTTTCTCCTTCCTTAGCTCTTATCATTCACAATTTTATCAGTGTACGAATACAATGTATAAATCATTAATGATAACAATATGCACCGTCCACACACATCTCATATGCAACTTATCTAAGCTTAAATGGGCTTAACTAGTACTTACAAATGCAATACCCCCTCCCAATGCAATGCTTATCCAACATAGACCTAGGTATTGAAAATGTGACACACCGAATCCGTTAATCTCGTAAATCATGTAAATTATGATCGTACGTTAGAAAATATGAGTTCGTAACATTGCTAATAAACAAATTAAGAAATTAAAGTTAAAACATTGAACTTAAATTTTTTGCCCAGTTTCCTTCTTAGCGTTCAAACGCTATGAGGAGCATTCGAACGGTCAGCCAATTTCTTCTTGGCGTTTGAACGACAATATGGGAGTTTGAATGCTAAGGAAAAACTTCAAATGTCAAGCTCTCAGGGAGTTCGAACGCGGAGATTGAACGTTAAATGTAAATTTCTTCTTAGCATTCGAATGCCAAGAATAGCGTTCGAATGCCAACAGTATAAAAGAGAAAAGAAAAAGAAAAAGGAAAAAGGGGAAAAGGGTGCACCATAAGGGAGACGTATGGGATTATTTCCCATCTCAATCAAAATACAAACACAACACTCACACCCACACTTCACAGCACACACACACATGTACACGAAGAGATAGAGAAAGAGAAGGGAAGAGAAAAGAAAGAAAGAGAGAGAGGAGAGCTTGGATATTTCCATCCAAAACAAGGATAAGCCATTGGAGAGCTTTGAGAAGCCATATTTAGACTTGGAGTTTGGTAAGTCAAAACCCCATTTATGTATATATGTACATATGAAATGTATGTTAATCTAGAGTCTCCATTGAGTTTCAATTAGGTTAAATAGTATGTACTGGAGTTAAATTTGGATCAAATTGAAGTGGGTTTGCAAAAATCCCAAATTTTAATGTTAGAGTTTTTGAAAAAGTTTGAATTTTAGATCCTTTTGATTTTAGGGGTCCTTTTCATTCCATTTTGAGTTATGTTGGCCTTTGTAGTGTATATATGTACCTTAGAAACTTGGAGAGGCTTGGATTGATGATTGCGTAAGCTTTGATGAATTTTCATACCATTTTTAATGTTACATGCAGGTAGCGTTCGAACGCCCATGAACAACATTCAAACGGTCTAGACAATTTGCCTTACTGTTCGAACGCAACTTTTAGCACAATTTTGGGAGTTCGAATGGTAGCCATTTTTAGCCTTAGAGTTCGAACGCCAACACTAGTGTTCGAATGCCAATACCAATTTTAGACAGTTTTGACCCCTTTCTTTTAAAATACTATAATCATAGCCATAGTATGTTAAACCCTTCAACTACCTAATAGGAGATTTAGATCTGCGTTTAAGGGGTTTGTAACCTAGAACGGAAGTGTCTAAGTGGAATGGAAAGTAGTAGTATTTTGAGTTATTAAATTCCATATTATTATACCTAGAAATTGATGTTTCTATCCTTTACAAGTAGGGACACATCGTGTAAAGCTTAACCAAGGAAACCCAAGTGAGTAAACGATGCCATGAACAAAATTACGTATTTTCAAAATAATTTTAATATATATATTGCATATGCAATAGTTTTTCATGTTTCAATGCATCAAAAGATTATGTTTGTGATACAATGCCATGTC
>BRYF01000026.1:3525000-3527500 GCA_030159135.1 Actinidia polygama | reverse complement strand
GTCTACGTGAGCATCACGTTTATGAAAGTTATATTTCAAGAAAAAGTTATGTTCATGCTCACATGTTTTATGTATATGATGTACGTATGATATGAAATCATCCATGTTATTTTATGTTCATGCATTGATGTTATTCACTAAGCTTTAGCTTACGTTTTCAAAAAAAATACAATTTTCAGGTAGCCAATCAGAAGAGCCATAGAAGAAGGCGTCATGTGGATTTATTTTTGTGGCCTATGGGCCTTATGTTATATAGAAATGTACGGCCATAATATGTATAATTTAATTTGGCCATGAAATGTATGTAAATAGTTAAACTTAGGCACAACTCTGTGTGTAGTATGGATGTGACACTTTATTATTTTTAATATGATTACGTTTCGGCAAAAGAAAATTTATGTCATTTTAAATGATACTGCACATGAGATCAATCAAAAGGCAGGTAAGTTGGCCTTGACGGTCAGCCGTCGGCTATCACGTGCCCACGATCCGCATAGGCCGGGTTGCGGGGCGTGACACATCCATATTTATGTCTAATTTATTTTATGATTCTCAAATATCGTTTAATCCACTTGCAAATATTCTAAATCAAAATAAGTTGACTAGAATTAATTATGTGGATTAGAAGGAAAATATGGATATTGTACTAACTATTGAAAGGTACAGGTATGTTTTAAATGAGAAACATCCAGATCTTCCCACTCCTAATACACTCAAACACGATATAGAAAGATTTGAAAAATGGGTTAAAGCTGATGAGATTGCATGTTACTAAATTTTAGCTTTGATGTTTTCTGTTTTACAACATCAGCTAAAAAATTATTTGAGTGCTAGGGATAAGATCCTAAGGCTCAAAGGACTGTTTGGGGAACAAGGTCGACCTACTAGACAGATTACCATGAGAGCATTAATGAATACTAAGATGGCTGAAGGAACTCCACTAAGGGATCATATTTTAAAAATGTTCGACCATTTAAACACTCAGAAGATCCTTGGTGGTAAGATTGATACTAAATCCCAGATTGATATTATCCTTGAGTCGCTGCCTGACTTTTTTAATCAATTTAACCTCAATAGCAATATGAACAAAATTAATTTTATATTTTCTAAGCTTCTTAACTCTTTACAAGCAGCGAAGGGTATTATCATGGGCCATCCTAGTGTCAATAATTTGAAAAAATCTTCACAATCCAAGCTTTTTTCCAAGGAAAAGGGAAAACAGAAAAAAAGAAAGTTCCATGTAATCCCAACAAAAATCTAAATCCAAAAGGTGGCATTGAAAAAGGGGAAAAAGTGAATGATTCAAAACCCAAAGGAAATTATATTCATTATGGGTTTATGCGGCATTGAAAAAGGAATTGTCCAATCTATTTGGCGCAAATAAATGACTCAAGTATAACTAAATTACTAGTTATTGAAGTAAACTTTTTTGCGGGTACTTTAAATTCATAGTATGTAGATTTTGGAGTAACTAATCACATTTGTAACAAGTTGTAGGAATTTTAAAAAACCAAGAAGTTAAATGATGGTGATGTTATATTGCACTTGAGCTCGGAAGCAAGAGTTGTTGTAGTGTCTGTAGAAGTAGTAGAATTATATTTTTCTTCAAATAAAATATTAGTTTAAATGACTATTTATTTGTTTCTAGCATTAGAAAAAAATTGATTTCAGTTTTGGATTTATTTAAATAAGGATATTTTATTTATTTAATAATGAGATTTTTTATTAAATTAAATGGGATCTTTTATATACTCGGGCAAAGTAGTTGATGAGCTTTATATAATTACTCTTAAGATGTATGAAATATATGACATTGAATTAAATAATAAATCACAGAACTTACCACTTAAAAGAAATGTTCATTTAATAATCCAGCGTACAAGTGGCATCTAAGACTTGGTCATATTAGTTTAAAAATGATTGATATTTTGGTTAAAAAATGTCATTTATCCTCTTTGACTATTCAACCCTTACCAGCTTGTGCATCATGTTTAGAAGAAAAAATAACCAAAATGTCCTTTTCTGCAAAGGGCAATAGATCCAAAGGTGTGTTAGAATTAGTTCATACATATGTGTGTGCACCCCTAAATATTAATGCTATAGTGGCCTTTGAGTATTTTATTACTTTTATTGACGATTACTCAAGGTATAGTTATTTTTATTTGTTGCACCGTAAGTCCGAATCATATGAAAATTTCAAATAAGTTCAAGCAGAAATGAAGAAGCTAATCGAGGTGGCGAGTTTCTCTCTGGTTTAATAAGTATTTGTTGGATAATGAAATTTTATTCCAGTTATCAGAATAAGGCATGCCCCAGCAGAATGGTATTGCTAAAAGAAGAAATCGGACTCTTTTGGACATGGTGAGATCTATGATGAGTTATTTGGATATACCAAAATTCATGTGGGGATATGCTTTTGAAACAACAACTTATATTCTAAACTCAGTTGTAACTAAGTATGTCCCTAATACTCCCGTAAAGTTGTGGAGTTGATACAAGT
>BRYF01000026.1:3517500-3522500 GCA_030159135.1 Actinidia polygama | reverse complement strand
GAGGGAGTGATCTGTGACTGAGTGAGTGAGTGAGTGAGTTGTTTGTTGTCTATGAGTCTATGACTCTGTTTGACGTGTAACAGTGAGTTGATTGACAACTCTGTCAACTCTAATCAAGAGCCAGGAGGCATGGCTGTGTTGCTGTGCACACTAGAGTATGTGGTCCTTATGGACGTTGGAAATTCAAAAAAAAAATTACAAAAAAATTGAAATTAAAAATAATAATTAATATGAGATAAACAATCAATTCTATCATAAAACTTTATTACTCGAGGGTCGTCAGAGTATTTTTATTCGAATTGGAACCGACAAAGTTTTACGTGGGAGTGATTATATACTCCATGTAAAAATTAAAGTAAATTCATTATCATTACATACTTGATTGTACCGCATATGAGACCATCTAAGTTTTTAGTTTTTAATGAATCAACGTCTTGATGAAAAGACTTTCAATACCCGAATAATTGTAAATTTGACTAGAATGATTAAAATAGCAAAACAAACAAAGTGAACGTTTTGGATCGTCATAATTGTATTGCGATCATTTGGCTATCATATATTATCCTATTGCATAATAGGTTGGTTCAACTCCAAGTAAGTTTGATGTAAAGGATTGAAAGGCATGTGCAGACTCAATTTCCCGAATCTTCAATCTACAACGTTATGATTTCATATCTTATCAATTCTATAATTTTTCCCCAAAATGATGGCGATCAATTATCGAAAACTACTTGATCGGATCATATTATGTGCATCTATGAGCAATCACGTCCTATAATGCATGACTTGATGGCCATTACAACTAGTTTTTTTTTTTGAATTGAAACCATCTAGATTTTAAGTAAGCATGATTATATCCTCTATGAAAAAAATAAATTGATTTAATTATCGCTACGTACTTGATTGAATGAGATAAATTGTCGGTTGATAATGAATAAATGAATCAACATCCCGACAAAAGGGCTTTCAATACCCGATAGACTTCAAATTTGATAAGAGTGATTAAAAAGATAAGATAAACAAAGTGAACGATTTTGGATCATCATAAGCCTATTCATATGGATTGGACCAATTCTATATTGATCACTGATTTTTTAAAAGTGGGTTGGGTTAGTTTTCAAAAATGAGTGATTTTTTACTCTTTTTCTCCAATTACACTCCATTTTTATTTTTAGTGGAGAAACTGAAACTAAAAAAAAAAAATATTAATGGAATCGAATAACTCAAGTTTATATTTTTTCCTTAATAAAAAGGAAACTATTTTTGAATTCTATTTTCCTTAATAAACAAAAGAAAACTATTTTTTCTTTAATAATTTTATACATATTATGTACTTACAAAAATTCAATTTTGACCTATTAATTCAAAAATCAAACTTTTTGTTTTATTATTTAAAAATCTATTTTTATTTTTTTCTTATTTCTTATTTTTTTGTTTAAAAATATATTTTTATCTTATCATGGCCTAATATTAGCCATATGTTAAAATTTTAAAATTTATATTTTTTGTTATTAAAATTTATTTTTTTCACTAATTTTTTATTCATAATTTCATTTTACACTTGTCCCAATTATTTTCTTATTATGACATTTGGCAAGTCAATTTATTTAATAAAAAAATATATTCATTATTATTTATTTATTTATGGCCCTGACCCATGAACAAGTCAATATTAATTTATTTTACTTTTCTTATTCAAAATTTTATTTTTATTTTATTCTCATTTTTTTCTTAGTATGACAAGTTAATTTATTTAATTTAATTTTATTTTATTTTATTTAATAATTAATCATTTTGTGCCACTTATTTGTCGTGTCAGGTCAATTATCGTGTCGTGCTCTTCACACTTCCGTGTCGTGCCCGTATCGTGCCTCATTAAGTCCGTGTCGTGCCGTGACGTGCCAAACGAAGCCAACTATCGTGCCCGTGCTCGTGTCGTGCCCGACTTTGATCGTGCCGGGCCGTGTCGTGCCGGGCCACACTATTTTCGTGCCCCGTGCCCGTGCCCGCTCAGACCGTGTCGTGTCGTGCCGTGCCGTGCCCAACTTATACCGTGCCCAAAGCGTGCCCGTTCCGGGTTTTTTCGTGCCGTGCCGTGCCGGCAAGGTCCGCTTGACACCTCTAAACGTGAATAGTTGTTGGGACATCATTAAAGCCTCATTTGAAGGACTGTTTTAAATAATTTCTATTTCTATTTCTACACAGTTCTGTTTTGTTAGCATAACTTTTGGTTAGGCTTCTTTGAACAATTTTTGCTTGGTTGGCCTAAGATTTGGTTAGGACTTTTGAATACCTTTTAATTTAATTTTTAAGTAGTTTCTAGATCTGAATGGTTTTCCATCTCCCACATCGTAGGATAGTATATCTTGAAGAACTTCCCATTGAAAGGGTTTATGGCACTCTCCATCCCAATCTTGCAGAATATAAACATCACCTCTGCATACCCTAGAAACTGGAAAAGGGCCTTCATAGATGGAGACCATTTGCCATGCATAAGATCTTTAGCTCCAAAAGGCACGATATCTTTCCACACTAAGTCTCCTTAAGCGAAGCCTTCTTCCTTACTCTATTGACATAAGCTCTGGCCACCCTCTGCTTCTGAACCAACAAATGATCAAGTGCTACAAGTCTGACTTCATCTAAGTCCTCAAGCTCCATGCGCAGAGCTTGAGAATATTCTGCAGGCTCTAAGTCATTCTGGAATGCCAGTCTTAAAGACCTGATAGTAACCTCCATAGGCAAGACTACATCATGTCCATGGGTGAGCATAAATGGAGTTACACCTGTGGTAGTTCTTTTGGATGTCCTATAAGCCCGCAAGGCCTCAGATATGGGCTCATGCCACATCCTTGGTTTGTGCTCTACCATTCTCTCAATAAATCCCTTTAAGAATCTCATTTGTAGATTTGGTCTGGCCATTGCCTTGAGCATAGTAAGTTGTCAAATGAGTGAACTCAAAACCATACTCACGGGGAAAGGCCTGGACTTGGTCTCCAAAGAAAACAGTACCTCTATCTGCTACTATGGTTTGTGGAAGACCGAATCTATGAATAATATGTTCTTTGATAGACCTGATGACATCTTGTTGCTCCACTGACTTTAATGGGATTGCTTCTGCCTATTTGGTGAAGTAATCAGTGGCAACCAAGACATAAGAGTGTCCTTTTGATGATGGAGGTAGAATCTTCCTAATTAAATCCATTGACCAAACCTTGAACAGCTAGGGCTTGATGATTGACTTTATGGCAACCTTGTGCATAACATATGCAATCCTTAAGAATGGTTGGCCAATAGTAATAGTACCTTCTAATTAACCACCTCATATTTCGCCATGGTTGATGTGCCCCACAAATCTCTTCATGTACTTTGGACATTGTCTTCCTTCCTTCCTCTGGACTTGTACATTTAAGTAGCAAATCATCTTCAAGAATCTTCTTGAACAACTCTCCTCCAATAAGAACATAATTAGTGGCACTCCCTCTACTCTTTCGGTCTACTGGAAGCCTTGTGCTCTTGAAAAAAAAAAATGATGGGAGTACGCCAATTGTCGACCACCTCTATAGAACAGGCCTGAATACCCAATCCTCTCCTTCTGACAGATGTTAACAATTTCTTTTGCACATTAATGGTTCTTCTATAAACCCCTTGAGGGGTTTTCAATCCTGTAGAAATCTGGGCTAACTCATAATTGAATCTTCTAGGAATATGTGCCACTATTATGTCATCAAAGTCGTCCATCTATTGCTTGCCATGTAATAAAGAGTTAATTCCTCATTGTGGCTCTTATAAATTCCTCCAAGGTGGTTGATGACTAATTGTAAATCCCCAATCAAATTTACACATGGGGCCTGAATTACCTTAAGGATTTTTAGGCTATAATAACTACTTCATATTCAGCATGATTGTTTGAACACTCGAAGTCAAACTGGAATGACAACTGAGTCTTCAATCCTGATAGTTAAAAATGATAATCAAGCCACACTCTGACACTTGTTCGGTTCTAGAACCATCTAATAACAATGTCCAAGGGTAAAGAAGGTGCAAGGAGGTCAAGCCGTATGTAGATTCGTCACTAACCTCTAGACATGGATGGTCAGTCAAGAAATCAGTTAGGGCCAGACCCTTAACAGCCTTTGGGGGAACGTATTAGAAACAAAATTTCACAAGTGCTAAAGACCACTTGTTAATTCGACCTTTGAGAATGGGTCGAGAAAGCAAGTATTAATCAAATCAATTTTGAACATGATGTAAACAGAAACGGGCAAACATATAGTGCCTTGATTGAAGAAAAGTACATAGCTAAATAAAGCTTTTCGATACGAAAATATTTACATTCAACAGGAGTTAACAACCTACTTAGATAGTAAATTGCTTGCTCGTTCCCTCGATCATTGTATTGCGCTCGCAAGCACCCGATTGAACTCTCTGCTGCAAAATGTAAAGCTTCAAAGGCTTTCCTTTGTTATGAGGAATAAGAATTGGAGGACCACTAAGTACTGCTTGATTGCTTTGAATTCCTCTTGGTGACGAGGCTCCCATGTGAATTCGTCCTGATCCTTAAGCTTCAACAGTTTAGAAAAGACTTGGGCCTTACCAGCCAGATTTAAAATGAACCTCCTAAGAAAATTGATCAACCCTAGAAACTTCTGCAATTCTTTCTTTATTGTAGAAGGCTTGGTTTTCATGACTGCCTTAACCTTGTTCTTATCAACCTCAATTCCCCTCTATTGTATCAAAATTCTAAGGAAATTGCTTGCTGAAACTCCCAAGGCACGTTTGATAGGTTTCATCTTCAGATCGAATTGCCTCGTCCTCTGAAAGGACTTTCTGAGATCCTCCAAGTGTTCCTCGTAGGACTGGGACTTGATCACAACACCATCAAATGTAAACTTCCATGAAAAGGCCTATCATTCCGTGGAAGATCGTGTTCATTGCTCACTGGTAGGTAGCACTAGCATTCTTTAGGCTGAATAGCATGACAACCCATTGTAAGTCCTCAA
>BRYF01000026.1:3465000-3467500 GCA_030159135.1 Actinidia polygama | reverse complement strand
ATATATGCAAATGTTTTCTATATTTTAATGCATAAAATGAATATGTTACAATATGAATGCCATATCTTAGAAACGTAAAAAATGTTATGATGCCTATGTATTAAAACCCGATGGATAAATGATTTAGCATGGATTCACATGAAAAACAAAGCATGTTCAGAATATGCATGTATGGTGACACTCGGAGTCCTCTCTGATGGGACCTAAAGTCAGATAATTCTAATGTAGATGTGGGACGTGAAATAAAATCATTTACAAATCAAGATATCTCAGGCCAAAAGAGCCACCCGACCTATGGTCACTCAATTCAGCCGAGTTGTTACAGTTTTCAGCTATGATATGCTTATGTGCATCTTTCAGATATGCCATGTATGACTATGGATGTATGTATAAAATGTTTATGTGAGCATCACGTTTATGAAAGTTATATTTCAAGAAAAAGTTACGTTCATACTCACATGTTTTATGTATATGATGTACGGATGATATGAAATCATCCATGGTATTTTATGTTCATGCATTGATGTTATTCACTAAGCTTTAGCTTACGTTTTCAAAAATAAATTTCAGGTAGCCAATTAGAAGAGCCATAGAAGAAGGCGTCATGTGGATTTAGTTTTTTAGCCTATTGGCCTTATGCTATGTAGAATGTACGGCCATAATATGTATAAAATTAATTTGGCCATAAGATGCATATAAATATTTGAACTTAGGCACAACTCTGTATACGGTATGGACGTGACACTTTAATACTTCTAGTTATGATTACGTTTCTGCAAAAGAAAAATTTATGTCATTTTAAATGATAATGCACAGGTGATTACCTAGAAGACAGGTAAGTTAGCCTTGGCTGCCAGCCGCCGGCCATCACGTGCCCACAATCTGCATAGGCTGGGTTACAGGGCGTGATAACAGGGTATAGGACTATCAAAAACTCAGCACGCTAGGGTCACCCACCCTCAATCGCGTTCCCTCTCATTTTCATCACCTAAAATGAGTTATGTTCGACAACATCTTAAGTATTAGGCTAGTATGAGTCAAGTTATATAAAACATACAAGCACCCATGATAATATATGAAAATCAGATTCATTTCAAAAACATGAACCATATTTTGTCAATCCATGGCTCACATTGGCCATCCCTTGACTATCAGTCAAGATAAATATACAAACAGTCTCTCCACGAGACTCATGGCTCAGGTACACCAAATATCCCTTGACTATACGTCAAGCTTGAAATTCATTTATGATTGACAATTTGCGACACATATAACCGTTCAAAGAACACCAGAACATAGAGAACGACCCTAACCTTTTAGTATGAATTCATCCCAAAATCATCTGGTAATGATATCCTTATTACATCAACCATGCTATATTCTCCCCCTAGCAAACAGGGCATTGTATGAATTATGTGTCGACTTAAACATACTTTCGCAAACATTATTTTTATAATTTTATGGTACAACAAAATAAAGCATGCTTTTAAATATAAAATATATCACTTTTAAATACAAGCCATGCTTTCATTTACAAAATATAAAACGTATTATTTTTATGCTATGTAATACATAACAAGACTCTCCGAAAGTATGGTCAAATCCATCTATCCACTGTGAGATAACGTTCCTCGAATTCGGGTCAGAGTCCTACGTTTAATATTCGAATTGAACCGTAAGATTAAATTTTCTCGTGGCTATGAATATACTAAATTTTATAAATTTTTTTAAGTTAAAAATTATTAATAATTCAAATTAATTTCTAATAGAGTTTCTGCATTAATTTTTCAAAAATAGTCAATCAATTTATTATTTTTATAAATTTCTCTAAAACTAATTTGACTCTAAAAGATTTATACAATATACTAGACACATATATTCACCTATAATAAAAATATTATAAATTTTTAAGTTATCTAACTATTTTCCAAAATCCGTCGAACTCTCTTAGTTTTTGCTCACGAATTTTAATAACAACAGCTTGGTTTATAATTCTTTTGGGTATTAAAAACATTTCATAAATTCATAAAATTAAATATGTAATAACTAGACATATAAATATATAACATATAAAATTTTAAAATTTTATAATATTTTTAATTATTTTTATAAAATTCTCAAAATTTCTATTCAAGCTAATTTTGAAGGTCAATTTTATATGAATTTGAAATAATGTTCTTCATAAAGTTTTAGATAAATGTAACAACTTTCCAACGCAACTTAAATCAAGGAATTTGGACATCATATAATAAACTTATGATTAAAATACAGTGGTTGTTCCAGAGGTAAAATAGGATTCTGAGTTTTTTGAATTTTAATCTTAAAAATACATATATATGCGATATTTTTGGGGTATTTGGAGGGTTAAATTGTATTAGATATGGTATTCTATAATAAGGCTTAAATAAATAAATGAGATGAAATTTAAAATTTACCTTGGTAGAAAAACAATATCAGTATCGCTAGTATCATTTTTCTTTCTCCCTTCTTAGTTTTTCCC
>BRYF01000026.1:3445000-3447500 GCA_030159135.1 Actinidia polygama | reverse complement strand
GATTTAGAGATAGATAGATTTTTGTGTTAATTGTTATCGGTGGTTTTGTTTTGTATGTGGAGATTGGAGAATCGGATGGGGGTGAATAAATATTGTCCGAGGTGATCTTGTCGGCCGACAAGGAAAAGGTGGACCAATTTAGTACGAACTAAAAGGTGATCTTGTCGGTCAAGTACTTGGCAGTTTACATTCTGTTTCATATTTGTAATTCTTCTTTTTCTGGCGCTTATGTAGGGTTGTTTGTAGCAGGCGGTCGTGCTCGTTTCTGCCCTCGCCCTTCGAAGCCAAGATCATCAGAACGACTATCATTTCCAGCTCGCACGGGCAGACTCGGCTGAACTTAGGATGGTTAAAGCCCAAAACTGAGTTTTCAAGGCAGAGAATGACTTAGCCGAGCTGAATGAATGGGCGATAAAGACTAAGGTCGAGATAAAGGATAAATCTGAGGCTATGGCGCGGTTGGATGCCGAGGTGGCTGAGCTTACTGAAAAGCTGGCCTTAGCTAAAAAGCTTGCCATTGATGAATTCAAATCCTCGCCCGATTTCAAGGATGCAGTTATAGATTCAGCTGCCACATATTTCGGTGAGGATTTTGAATTCTGTAAGAGGCAGCTTACTTGCCATCAGCCCAATCTTGGCCTTGATTTGGCGAGTATGGAAATAGATGTCGATTTGGCCGAGGAGGAAGAGGCGGTAAGGGCAGGCGAGAAGGGAGAGGAGAACGAGGATGATGCTGACCCACTCCTTGATATTTGTATATATATATATATATATATATATATATATATATATATATTGTAATTGGCGATTTGCCATCATTGTAATCCTCTCAATATCAATGAATGACAGTTTTTCAATATTGATCTTTTTCCTTTGTGAATACAATTTTGGAAAGTATTACATTTTCTGTTCTGCATCTTACATTGGCGATCATAAACTCGAGAGATGGCAAGATGAACTTTTTCGTAGAGGCGCAAACACCAACTTGATCAAAAAAAATTTACGCTTTTAGTAGAGTAGCGATGTGAAATTCTTTGCCATCATGAAACTAATGAGATGTAATAATTTTGGCGATCACAACTGAAATTGCAAAGTGATTAATAGGCGATCAAACATTAAGCATTTTTATTTTGGTGACAATCTTAAGAGCGACCAAGGCGTTACCGCATTGCAACGAATAGGCACTCAACATTGGTGACATTCACGATGGCGATCAAGACCCCTTATCATATCGTAATGAATGGGCGTTCTTGATGTTGGCGACATTCATACTGGCGATTAAGACGCCTTGGCGATTCATATCGTAATGAATTGGTGTGTTTGATATTGGCGACATCCACAATGGCGATCAAGATGCCTTATCGTTTTGTAACGAATGGGCATTCTTGATAATGGCGACATTCATGCGGCCGATGCAGCGGCAAAACTATCAGACTTGGCGACATAATAAGGTAAAATAAAAACGATTTTATTAAAATTGGAGGGTTATTACAAGAAATCCAAAGAAAACACCATAACAACCATAAGATTTATTGGTAGTATTTCTTCAAGTTCTCGGCGTTCCAAGGGTGAGGGAGGGTCTTCCCGTTCATGTCTTCTAGTCAATAATTCCTTGGTCGGGATACCTTGACAACTTTGTAAGGGTCTTCCCATGTAGGTTCGAACTTTCCTGCATTTAGTTCTTTTGTAGACAGTGTAACCTTTTGTAGGACTAGATTGCCTGGTAGAAAAGATCTGTGTTTAACCCTCTGGTTGTAGTATCTAGCGACTTGGTGTTTATAAGTTATTTGGCGTACTTCAGCCATTTCTCTCCTTTCATCAAGGAGATCGAGATTGAGTTTTAGCTCGGTTTCATTGTTCTCCCTGTTGAAATTTGAGGTTCTGAAGCTTGGCATTCCGATCTTGACAGGTATAACTGATGTTGTTCGATGGATCATAGAGTAAGGTGTCTCACCCGTTGGGATCCTACTCGTCATGTGATAGGTCCAAATTATGCTCAGTAGGTCTTCTACCCATTCCCCTTTAGATTTTTCTAGCCTTGTTTTTAAGCTCCTCAGGATGGTTCTGTTAGTAACCTCTACCTGGCCATTTGCTTGGGGATGCTCGGGCGAGGAAAAATGGTGCAAGATGGCGAGATCCGATCAGAACTGTTTGAACACGTCGTTGTCGAATTGCCTAACGTTGTCTGAGATGAGAACTTTTGGAATTCTGAATCGGCATATGATGTTCTTCTATATGAAATTCCTCGTGTTTTTCTCAATGATCTTGGCGAGAGGTTCTACCTCTATCCACTTGGTGAAATAATCGATGGCGACAATCAAGAACTTTCTTTGTAATGGAGCTTGAGGCAATGGCCTGAGTATGTCGACTCTCCATTGGGCGAATGGCCATGGGCTGGTCATTGGCACCATCTCGGTGTGAGGGAGGTGATTTACGGGGGAAAATCTCTGGCATTTGTCACACTTCTTTGTTTATGTTGCCACATCATGCTCCATTCGAG
>BRYF01000026.1:3415000-3425000 GCA_030159135.1 Actinidia polygama | reverse complement strand
TATCAACATTTATCTACAATGAACTTAAACATGATTTTAAATACGAAATACGATAAACCGGCACGTCAGAAGAGGATTCTCCCTACCACCATTGTTAGTTTTAATTTTTAACTAAGGTAGCCACATGTTTCATCCTCATTGCCCCTTACACAGTCAAAGTTGTCGACTTGTCTATTACTCTTCCACACTTTATGTAAAGGTATAAAATACCGAGTACCATCTCTACCCGAGCTAGGTCAAGATACCTGAGCTAGGTCGAGACACCCTAGCTAGGTCAAGATACCTGAGTTAAGTCGAGACACCTTAGCTAGGTCAAGATACCCGAGAAAGGTCAAGATTTGTCAGCATGCGGCAGTCCCAAGGCATGTCAAAGACAGAAAGATGACTTGCACGACAAGGTCTCCTCTGACAGCCCCACTGTAATAAGCGACCGTTAATTAGCTTTACTTTATTACAGAATAGAAATTATTAAAATTAAATTTAAGCTATTTAATATATTTTGAGGTTAAATTATTAGATTCATAACTTTTGGGTTAAATTAAAAAGAATATTTAAGTTGGAGGGGCTAAAGTGTAATTTCATGTATTGATTTGACACGTGTCATAGGTGACACATCATCCGCCGCTTGTTTTCGTTGAAAGTCTATAAAAGAAATAGACACGGAGAAGGAGAAAGAAAGAAAGATTGGGGAATAAAAGAAAGGAGAAAAAGAGAAATTATATAGTGTGTTAGCCTTTGATCATGGAAGATAGAGACGTAGATCAACGGTGAGATGATATCAGATCAAGGCAAAATTTTAGTATGATGATCATGGGAGTCAGATCTTCATATCTAATGTTGTCAATTTCAATTTGAGATAAGTAGGAGGTATACAATATGCTTTCTAAATCTCCGGAGTTATTTATTAAATTATCTAATTTTGTACTCCATTGAGCATGTGTGCTATCTATTGAAATTCGTGATATTTTATTGGCATCATGATGTGTATGGCTAAAATGCCATGGTATTGAATGGTACGGATTGGGTGACCCCGCAAATAACCCTAATACCGGATAAAGACAGAAAGGCTGGGTGAGGTGGGCAAGGCTGGGCACTAATCGTGTACCAGGAAAGACCTGGTATGAGGTCTTTGATGAAATATTGATTCGTTGTGCTACTCGGACATTTATTTTTTAGCCATTTTTGATTCATTGAGCATATTCCATTGTATTGTATACTTCCCTACTTAATTTATTTTCAAGCGTACATGGGAGTTCGAGTAATGCGGATGAGTCGGGAAAGAAAAACTTGAAGTCTTAGAGTTTAGATCATTTGGTTTTAATTTAATTTTTTTGAAATAGATTATAAAATAAAGACTCTGATTGTATATAAAAGGAGACTGTTGAATATTTCAGAAAATTAATTAACGACCCCGGGCCGGGTCGTTACACCCACACTTGGATCAAGACATCGATGACATAATGGCTAGCTACCAACCAAGCCTTAGGGACATGGTTGTGTCAGTTGCCAACTCTAGTGACAAGATAGCTAGTGCATCAAGGCATGCGCTGAGCTAGGCTATAAAAGGAGAACTGTTGTTCTCACAAAGGTACGCGATTTTACCTGCAAGAACATACATACACTTTCTCTATATACATCTCCGATCATATAACTTGACCGTTGGAGAGCCATTTTCCAAAAACAACTCCGACGGCCGTTCTCACCATTCTTGTGCTTGCAGGCAAGGCATCGCGGGTCAGTCGCACAAGTGGTTAAAGCTACCCACGCAGACGTAAGACCGCCGCAGGTATCTATCCTTGGTTTCCTCTCCTCTCTTCATATAATAGCAACCCCACAATTGGCGCTGTCTGTGGAAAATAGATTATAGACATTCACAAAGCAGTAATCGAGAGCTTCCATTTTCCATTAGGGAGAGCTAGCCGAGCCCCTAGCTCCGAGCTCTCCCCACGAAGGTTTTTCATTAGGAGAGAGCTAGCCGAGCTCCCCCAGCTCCGAGCTGTCCCCACGAAGATTTTATATTTGGAGTAGTTAGTCCAGTTCCACACAAGCTCCTAACTTTTCCCCAAAAAGGTCATTTAGAGAGAGCTAGCCGAGCTCCCCCCAGCTCCGAGCTTTCCTAACAAAGGTTTTCCATTGGGAGAGAGCTAGCTGAGCCCTCAGCTCCAAGCTCTCCCCACAAAGATTTTATATTTGGAGGAGTTAGTCCAGCTCCCCACAAGCTCCTAACTCTTTTCGACGAAGGTCATTGCGAGAGAGCTAGCTGAGCCCCTAGCTATGAGCTCTTCCCACAAAGATTTTCCTAAGCTTTCTTGTCAAACGAAAAGGAAGGGTTAGCCGAGCTGTGAGAGAGCTCTGAAACTTGTCCGCAGGCTTTGCTAGGGTACACTTTTTTAAAGATTTGATGGGGAGTTAGCCAAGCCCTAAGCGAGCTCCGAACTCAATTCCATGAGGTTTTGCGTTGAATACCTTAGATATTCTGTTCACATGACCTCGGTTAGTAATGATCCAGCTCATGTGAAATGAAAGGCAATTATAAGGCTATAAAATACCAAGTACTAGCTCTTCCCGAGCTAGGTCAAGAGGCTTTAGCTAGGTCAAGACACTCGAGTTAGGTCAAGATACCCGAGCTAGGACAAGATTTGTCAGTGTGAGGCAATCCCAAGGCACGTCAGAGACAGAGAGGTTGTCACGTCCCGCGATCGTGGGCGTGTGATGGCCGGCGGTTGGCCTGCCAAGGCCAACTTACCTTAAACCTATGCATACTCATTTAAAATGATATAAATTTTCTTTGCGGAAACGTCATAATAGCTTAAAATAGTAAATGTGATGTGCGCACAATGTATACAGAGTTGTGAATAAGTATTTAAATTTTACATACATAATAAGGCCAATTTTAATTATACATACATCATATGGCCATTATCATACATAACACAAGGTTTAGTCTATCGACAACATACATAAAGCCCTTAGGCTACAACTCTAGCTCACGTAAACGTAACATACCATATCTTAAAAACATACCATGAGCATAAGCATATCATTTTCCTTGAAATCATGCGCATATCATAAGGTGTAATTACTCGGCATAACGTAATGACCATATAGGTCGGGTAGCTCTTTAGGCCAGAGATCTCTATCATATCGGATAGTCTTATTACACATCCCTCATCCATCTCAGGACTATCTGGCTTGATAAATGTCCCGTCAGAGAGGACCATGAGTTTAACCATGCATACATACTTGAACATATATTGTTTTTCGTGTAAATCCATGCTAGACATAAAAATTATTTCACAATTATGCTAAATCATTCATTTATGGGTTTCCCATTCATAAAATAATAACATAGCATACATTTTGAATATATGATATTTATATCGTGAACTTAATGCATTGAAGGCATGAAAAATTGTTGCATATTCATATTAGTTATTGAAAGCATTTTTAAAAATAAATAGTTTTGTCCATGGCATTGTGTTACCTACTTGGGTTTCCTTGGTTAGGCGCTAGACTTGGCGTTCCTATATATAAAATACGGAACCATCAATACTATGTCCATAACATATAAATAAAGACTTCTCTTAGGCTTACACCTCGTAACAATAGACCTAGAGTCTCTCAATAAGTAAGTCAAGGGGTCTAATTTACTTAGACAACCAAAAGTTTTTAAATTAAAAAGAGTACAAGCTCTCAATAAACTGGGTCTGTGGTTCGAACACTTGGCATGGCGTTTGAATGCCACCGTTCGAACTCTTGGTCTATCATTTGAACACTTTGATTCGGACATTGGCTATGTATTCGAACTCTTTGGTTCAAATGTTTTGTCTATCGTTAAAACGCTTTGATCAAAATACTGCGTATTCAACTTCAAAACTCTAAACCAACATGAATCGAGCTCAACGAGTTTCATGGCTTCTAGAATACCAAATACAACTTAAAAGGGCTGCAATAACTCAAAACCAACTCTCAATCATAATCCTAACAGTCTAGATCTAAGATTTTAGAAACCAAAAACCCTAACATTAGAATTTTGGGTCTTAAAACTTTAAGCTCTCCAAATCCTCTCAAGGTGTCTTCCAACTCTAAGATTAATGAAATTGGGACTCAAAGGAGTCCTCACGCATAACTCAAACCTTCCTAAGGCCATTAACTCCAAAACCCCAAACTATACATACACAAAGTAAATCTCTTCCCTCTTTAATCTTAGTTTGGGCTTCCAATGGCTTTCCTTTGCCTTGAGGGAGTCTTTCAAGCTCCTTCTCTCTCTCTCTCTCTCTCTCTCTCTCTCTCTCTCCTCCTTTCTTTTCCCCTTAAAAATAAGTTTGGTCACCAAACTTGACACAAGTTATCAAAAAGAATTGTGCAACACAAAAACTCTTCGTAAGAACCTTTCCCATCTCTTCTCCATAGCCAAAGTTATGCAATCTACTTTCCTTCTCACATTAAAACTCTTTAGCTCATGTTACACTATCCTTAACACTCTTTTTCCAATCCTGTAAACACATTTCCTAAAACGCTCCCAACATCTTCATAGATCCTCAAAATCTCTTCATTATCCATGTCACTTAGCACTAGCAATTCACTCCCAATTCATAAAACCGAAACCTCCAAGTATTCATAATTGCAAAACAGTCCCAACAAGTCCAATAATTAATTAACATGTAAATATGCATAATAAAACTTTACCTAAGCGAAGAAATAATGATTACCTAATGTAGTAACTATTGTCCTTGATCCCATTTTATATCTAGGTCATTCAACAATTAGAGTTCACATCAAAATCTTTAGATATTTCTCGCACACCTTTGCTAGCATTCCGAATCTACGTAGTTTCAATTAATCCACAAAAAGAAGAACTCCGTGCTTATAACACCAAGTATTTGTCAATTTTATCTGATCATGAGCATCTACATTCAGTTCAAGCAACTAATATCACACTAAATCTCTAGTCTACATCCTTCGCATCGACAATCGTCCAACTCGACCATACCGAAATAAGTAGGTGGTCTCCTAACTTGTGAATGTTCATGTACTTAACTGTAGGGTTGACCCTTTTGTTGTGACTGCCTCAACTGCCTTTTCAGTGGGCATCCCACAACATGGAGCCCCAACTGGTGCTAACCAAACAATCGGCCTTCCCCAATATGTCTGGCCAGATGACTCTACCAAAATGGTAGATGAAGATTTAACAAAATACTGCTACTGTGATGTAGAATCGTTTGGTTCTTCAAACTTGGTCCACTATTCTCAATTTGGTACTCAAGTTATTCTACTATGCTTTTGTTGTGCTACTCTGATAATACTTTTATGTTACATGTCTTAGGCTAATAGTTTAAACTCCTCGAAACACTCGCTCTATTACTAATGACAGTGAGTGAGTACTAAACTCGTTTATTCAACTTAATCCTCTGATAAGCACCTTAATAGAATATCGTGTATTGGCATATTCAAAACACGTATTCCACATATGATTCTAGCGTAACACTTGTCCTAATGGGATGACTTTAATTCTAAGGAATTGGTCACAGCGACCCTAACTCTTGATCGACCTTCCAATGTAACTTAAATCTTTACTCATGGCTAATGGATAGTGATTAATCACGCGTATGGGGTCATGCTAATCTTCTCTGTATTGTTCTAATTTTATCGGATGTCCCCGAAGGGATGTTATTGATATTTGAGGTATTCATGCTTGTGTGCTCGTACTCTCAAGGTGAAATGCTAGTACTCCTGAATCCTTTTCTTCTAACCAGTTTGGGAGTTGAACTTTCAACCCTTTTTATCCTAAAGGAAACATACGATAGGGCCTTGGGAATGGGTCTAATACTCAAATTTAGATTGATGCATAATTTAATCTCCCGATTCACCAAGGAACCAGTAGTTCATCAGGGACGATATTGAAAACTCTTTAATGATATGGGTATCTTCAAAGGATGATGGGGGAAATGTGTGTGTCAATAAGTTCGTGTATAGGTTATCCATAATTATGAGGTATACCTGACACTCCTGAAGTGGTAGTTGGGGTATTATCTGGTATAGGTGCAAAGGTTTGGTCTTGCCCCGGTTGGCTATTCCTTCTTACGGTTGGAGGTTGTTGTTGAGAGTATCCCAGACCACTTGAACAGGTCCTTCTAGGATTCTCTCTATACGGTGCATTCAACTTTCAGGCCTTGCGGCCCCTCTATGGCCTCCTCTCCTAGGCGGCATAGCTTCTACAAAAGCATCAAGCGTTTAAACGATTAGCATAATGATAGTTGTATCATCTCTTAGCAATTTATATGTCATATAACACATAGCATATACTCTAGTCAATCTTAGACTCTAAACGTAACTCGCTCTTATGGTGTCAAACCAAAGGCTCTGTTTGCCATGAATTAATCTTATAGTATCATCCTAAAGCTCTGATAGACATAATCTTAAGGTGTCAACCTATTGCTCTGTGTACTGTATAAACCTAACGCTCTGATACCACTCTGTCACATTGTGGGCACGTGATGATCGGTGGCTGGCCCGCCAAGCCCAACTTACCTTAAACCTGTACATACTCATTTAAAATGATATAAATTTTCTTTGCGGAAACGTCATAATAGATAAAAATAATAATTGTGATGTGCGCACAATGTATACAGAGCTGTGAATAAGTATTTAAATTTTACATACATAATAAGGCCAATTTTAATTATACATACATCATATGGCCATTATCATACATAACACAAGTTTTAGTCTATCGACAACATACATAAAGCCCTTGAGCTACAACTCTAAAATCTACTTGTAATCTTTTTCTTACGGCTCCTCGGTTTGGCTTCCGAAAATATTTTTCAAAATGTAAGCTTAAAGCTTAGTGAATAACAGTGATGCATGAACGTAAAATACCATGGATCGTAGCATATCATACATATATCATTAACTGAAAATAGTTGAGTATCAAAATGAATTTCTTTAAAGTTGAATCTTCGTAACTTGAAGCTCACATAAACGTAACATACCATATCTTAAAACCATACTGTGAGCATAAGCATATCATTTTCCTTGAGATCATGCGCATATCATAGGGTGTAACTACTCGTCATAACGTAATGACCATATAGGTCGGTGGCTCTTTAGGCCAGATATCTCTATCGTACTGGATGGTCTTATTTCACGTCCCCCATCCGTCTCAGGACTATCTGGCTTGATAAATATTCCGCCAGAGAGGACCCTGAGTATCACCATGCATACATACTTGAACATATATTGTTTTTCGTGTAAATCCATGCTAGACTCAAAAATTATTTCACAATCGTTAAACCATTCATCTTTGGGTTTCTCATTCATAACATAATAATATAGCATACATTTTGAAGACATTACATTTATATCGTGAACATATGTTTAATGCATTAAAGGCATAAAAAATGGTTGCATATTCATATTACTTGTTGAAAGTATTTTTAAAAATAAATAGTTTTGTCCATGGCATCGTGTCACTCACCTAGAGTCTCTCAATAAGCAAGTCAAGGGGTCCAATTTACTTAGACAACCAAAAGTTTTTAAATTAAAAAGAGCACAAGCTCTCAGTAAATTGGGCATGTGGTTCGAATGCTTGGCATGAACTCTTGGTCTATCGTTTGAACACTTTGGTTCGAACATTGGCTATGTCGTTCGAACTTTTTGGTTCGAACGTTTTGTCTGTCATTCGAACGATTTGATCAGAATACTACGAATTCAACTCCAAAACTGTAAACCAACATGAATCGAGCTCAGCGGGTTTCATGGCTTCTAGAATACTAAATACAACTCAAAAAGGCTGAAATAACGCAAAACCAACTCTCAATCATAATTCTAACATGCTAGATCTAAAATTTTAGAAATCAAAAACCCTAACATTAGAATTTTGGGCCTTAAAACTTTAAGCAATCCTGTCAAGGTATCTTCCAACTCTAAGATTAATTAAATTGGGACTCAAAGGAGTCCTCACGCATAACTCAAACCTTCCTAAGGGCATTAAATCCAAAACGACCAAACTATACATACACAAAGTAAATCTCTTGCCTCTTTAAACTTAGCTTGGGCTTCCAATGGCTTTCCTTTGCCTTGAAGGAGTCTTTCAAGCTCTTTCTCTCTCTCCCTCTCCTCCTTCCTTCTTTCTTTTTCCTTTCCTCTCTTCTCTCTCTCTCAGTCATGTGCCCGTGTTTGTGTGTTTGGGTTTGTGTTTAAGGTTGAGCCACATGGGAAATCATCCCATGTGGCTCTCTCCATTTTAAATCTTGTGTTCTCTTTTTATTTTATTTTTTTGCATTCGAATGCACTCCCTAGCCTTTGAATGCTACCGTTAAACGTCCTTACTAGCGTTCGAATGCTTAAGAAGAAAACTGGGCAGAACTAAAGTCTAAGGCTTTAAAAAGTTTTAACTCTAAATTTTGATCACTTTTGAGCCTTAAGACTATAATTATTCATTTTAATTTAACATATAGTCTTAATTTACATAATTAAAGGAAATAACGGATTCAGGGTGTTACAGAGGTGGCTTGCATGATAAGGTCTCCTCTGACAGCCCCACACTTAGATCGAAACATCAACGACATGATGGCTAGCTACCAACCAAGCCTTAGGAGCATGGATGTGTCAGTTGCCTACTCTAGTGATAAGACAACTACTGCATTAAGGCACGCGCTAAGCTAGGCTATAAAAGGAGAATTGTTGTTCTCATAAATTTATGCAATTTTACCTACAAGAACATACATACACTTTCTCTCTCTCTACATCTCCAGTCATATAACTTAACCGTAGGAGAGCCATTTCCCGAAAACAACTCCGGCGGCCGTTCTCACATTCTTGTGCTCGCAGGCAAGGCATCGTAGGTCAGTCGCTCAGAAGGTTAGAGCTACCCACGCAACCGTAGGACCGCCACGGGTGTCTATCCTCGATTTCCTCTCCTTTCTTCATATAACAACCACCCTACACTTGACATTTTCTCCCTATAGTATTTTGGAATGTTACCCTGATTTTATTCCTTCTTAATATGTGAACATGCTTGCTATTCTTAATCAAGTGTCCCTCCTTACTCATTTGTTGAGTGGCTCTTACCATTCTCCATTCTGACACGGGTCTCTTTATCATAATCAGGGATCTTGTGTCCACTTTCTTTCTTAATGCATTCTCACTTCTCAAAATAAAAGGTCTTTTTACCATCTCCTTAGCTTTATATAAACTTATCACGCTTTGATCCCATACCATCCTCTACTCTCAACCTCCTAAATGCAAACCTCCTCATTATTCAATGGGTTATCAAAGCCTCAGGGCTTCTGAAAATGGCTGTAGACATGCCTAACCAAATTTATCTATTTGAGCCTTAACCTTTTATATACCTAAAATGGGAGAGATTGGGACTGATTATTTAGCTTTCTCTATGCCTGGTCACCCAATTTCTCTAAAAGTTTTTTGAGAGAAAAACTTGAGAGCCCACTATCTAGAAAGATTGGTTAGGGTTGAGGAATAAATGAGAGAAGATCAAGAGTTCTAGAAAACTAAAAAAATAATCCTAAAGTATTTAGTATTAGGGTTTGATCAAAAATAAGCTATGAGAAAATTATTCATCAACAATCTATCCTTTTTCAACTGGTCGAACGTGTTATGCGGCAGCAAGGAGGAGGCAGATTTGACATCCAGGGTTCAGACTTGATTTATTCTCATTCAAATCAAGGTATATCTAACTCTCTCGTGATCAATATTGTACGATTTACATGACTTAAGATCTGGAAAAAAAAAAAGAAAAAAAGAAAAATTATGCTTCCGCTATGGGATACGATCCCCTTTAATTGGTATCAGATCCACGCCAGGTTAATCCATTAACATTGATGATAAAAAAGAGTTTTTATTCTCGTACTATTCATGAATCATCATGTAAAAAAGAGTTGTTTATATGCATGTATGTTAATTATATCAAGTTATATTAGCGGAGGTTAGGATTTAATAATTTATAGTATAGAACCAATGATTCATTCCAATTTTT